>JBAKGM010000081.1:17411302-17423736 GCA_037177215.1 Asparagus racemosus | reverse complement strand
CACATTTCTTTTATCACACTCCTAATTGTCACACACACAACATAAGAACCGATATTGATTAACTCTTACAACACCTTCTTCGTAGGATTGATAACTTTTTATACTATAACTTGATAGTTGTATGCTTACAACTTTAGGTACACTCATATATTTATCTATCAATTTTTACCATGTTTCTACAAACATTTCTAAGATCAAAGATTAAGGAAAATGAAGAACTAGGGTTTTTGATAAAACATGTACATATTTTCAAAACTAATGATCTGTGTTTGGGTAAAACCTATTAGATCTTGTTAAAACTTCTCTAAAATGTCAAGGAATCATCAATATAGAATGCTAATTGGTTTTAGTATGAAATCCAGGATTTAACAAATCTAAAGAGATTATATAGATATATAAACAAGAGAAAAATCCTGAAATTAAAGGGATAGAGTGAAGAAACCCTCGCCTGAATTATAGATCATTTTCTCCTGTAGTAGTTCCTCTCTCTCTTTTGTCATCTTTTCATGTAGAACCAGTACACCTAAAAGTTATGTTTAGAAAAAGAAGAGAAACCCTAATAATCTGGGTTATTTATAAGCATTGGACTTATTTGCAAAATATCGTGATTATTATTTCTTTTACTTTTATAACCCTAAGGGATGTATATACATATCCCCTTTACTATTAAGTCCAATTCATGATTATTCATGAATCTTATTCCAATAAAGTTGTATTTTAGGTAATTTCATCATATTGAGTAGGAATAATTATATAATTTGTAAAAATCTCCTCAATTAAATATATTATTAAATCAAAAAAGTCTATGGCCTTACAATATCCCTTTAGAATGCACGAGTCATGAACTAAGAATCATTTATGTCGTGAATGTTGCTCACAAGCTCCTGCATAGCCTTGGAATAAATCGGTACCTTCAACTTTATAAAATCTATCCACCCTTGATGAGCAAAATCCATATAGGTCATATGAAAATCCACACTACGACCCAAAAGTGGTGTTTTGGTCACCAACCTCTCTTATAACTTTGAAGCTCAATCGTCAATGAAGCGATCAACCATAGTAGTTGGAGCCCTTCTAGAAGTGCCCTCATCGACAGATAGAGAAGGTCTAGGTCTCTTCGGCAATGTCTTTCATCGCGAAGACATTGTGTACAAAGAGAAAGATATTTAGGAAAAATCTGAAGCTAGGGTGTTGGTTTAGGGTTTGTTGGAGGAAATAAAGACGTTGAAACCTCTTAAATAGGCAAAGAATCGGTGTAGTTGAAGTTGGGTAAGATTTTGGAGAGATGGAAACCCTTGGCCAGATTTTGGAAGGGGAAGAGATGCTTGAATTTTGATTAGAGGTAGTCTCAATGTGATTTTAAACCTGACACCAAACGTCTGCTTCAACGAGCCAGATTTTTTATCAGAGCTTTGCACAATACACCTTGTTTTGTTTAATTAGTTTGTATTTTTTTTCTAACAAAGTTATTTAATTTTTTTTTGCAGAGTTTTGAGTTTGAATTTTTATTTTGTTGGAGAAAATTTTAAACTTGGAGTTTTGAAAAAGTTAACCCTGTTAGCAAAAAATATGAAATTGACTCAAAATTCTTTTACAAAGGTTTATGAGCTCATTTAGATAAAGTATTTTAGCTTTCTAGCATGCTTTAAAGAACTTTTGATGAATTTTGAATAAAGAACTTTGTACATAAAAATTTTGCACTTTAAACATCGAGCTTGAAATTTGACAAAATTTTAACAATTGTATTTGATTTATGTGATCTTGCTTATGAGTGATTGTTGATTCAAATGTTTGAACAAATTAGCATTTTTAATTTTAGTTTTCACCAGGAGAGAGTTTTTGCATTTTACACCCCAAATTTCAAAAGTCGTATTTTTGATGTTTGAGTCACACAAAATGTTTTGAATAGAGGATCTTCATGATGTTGAAAGGTTTTTAAATATTTAAAGAGCCTTTTCATGTTAATATAAAAGATTATTTGAAGTTTTCAGGTTCGGGTAGCTTTGAATTTCAACAGGTTATGAATCGATGTTTCCAATCGTGTTTGGGTGTATACCAATAGTGTAGCTAGCTAAGTTTAGTAACATTATTTTCTATACTTTTTGAATATATTGAGAAGTTCTGAGGGTGAAACTTTCTTAAGGTATGGTACACATCATTAAGAGCGGTAAATAATTTTGTAATTGATTTTCTGATGATGAAAGATAAGATAGGTACTTTTGTTTATAAGTTTAAAAGTATCTCTAAAATTTAATTATCAAAATAGATATTTTTATTAGGTTTTATGTGTTAAAAAGCTTAAATGGTATTTAAGTCAAAAGCGGTCATAGTCAACCCGTTAAGCCAAGAATCCTATATAAGGCCTAGGAAACCCTAAAAATTAGAACTTTTAGATTTTTGATATCCATAGAGCTGATCAAGAAAGGACAAGAAAGAGCAGAGCTTTTTGCATACTATTTTGTTAGCTTCGAGCTTGTCTTTTTTGGTAGAAACACCTTCAGACAAATACCAACTTGCTATCTATCACCTTTAATTTCTTTATACATTTAAATTCTTAGCATTAAATATATTTTGATCCATCATTATAGCCCATGTACTTTCTTATGGTGTATGATTGTGTACATATCGATATTTTAATGTTACAGCATACACATCTGTCATTTTGATCATAGAACCATAGAATTCTGAGAAAAATCAGTAGACCACATTTTACGTGTTAGTTTATGTTCATAATAAGTGTTGTAATTCATTTTTAATGAATATAGTGAGTTTTACAAGTTTTGAGAAGCTGTATCAAAATCCTAGATGATAAAATTCATGTTTTTAGCGATTCCCTAACTTATGATATATTTTTATGCATGTTAGATTCGTACATTCATTTTGAAAAGGGTGTAGGAAAGTTTTTAGACTAGCATGATAAAGTTATGAGAAACCCTAGGAGAAAATTTGAGCAATTAGCTAAAATCTAAATTTTACACATCTGGATAATAAGTTTAGACGTCTAGTTTGAACTATTGACATCTGGGTAAAATTTTAGCCGTCTTCGATGTTTTTTGATAAATTGGTTCTTTGTCATTCCAAGATGAGATATCTAATCTAAAATATCAGACATCTAGCCCACAATTCAGACATCTGGTTCAATAATTCAGACACCTGAAAACATACACTACTCATTTTATTTTATTTTAGCAGTCGTTTGACTCCGTAATTTTTTTGTATATTTTCCTTTGCTGTTAAAACTTTGTAAACACTGTTGATAATAAGTTCTGAGAATATTCTAAGATTTGTTTGATATTTTTACGTTATGTTTTTATAATTAGGCGCTTGAACCAAAATTTTCTAAAATACAATTTTTAAAATGGAGTCTTTAGCCCAAACTTAACATGGAGTTGTTATCAATATGAAAATGAGTTTTTTTGTAATAATATGGTAACATATTATAGTGACTCTTGTGATAATGGTTCAACTCTGGATAATAATAATTATACCCTTTAAGATTGTACATGCAACTCATGGGAATTAGGAGTTTAAATATTGGACATTTGTCTCGATCAACATGGTAAGATTTTAGCTGAGATGATGGTGGATGCAAGAGGTGCAAACTTGTTTGCCTACATATTTGTGTCTATGATATATTGAGAAGAGACAACAATGTCGGATAGTTAAAACTTAATTTTTCTGAACTCATAGAATTTTTGAGGATGAATAGAGTGTGATTATGGGGATTTGCAACACCCATGCCTTTGTGTTTGGTTTTCTCACGCGATAATTAGTGAGATTAGACAATATCATGTGTAATTACCTTAAAATGAGTTTGTGTAAAAATATTGGGTTCTAAATGGGGAGAGTAAATAATAAATTCATTTTTTCTAAGGTGCGAGATTTGTTTTAGCCATTTTGACGAGTTTTAGGAATCTCGTCTTAAATTGCTGACTTGTGATTTTGTTGTCCACTTTAAGTTGACCAAGTTATTATTTATTATCAAATAACTTATAACTAACTTAAGAATGCTAGGAGATGCAATTTGATTTGTGCTTACGTGTATGATATATGTGTGATGAGTAGTGTAATATCTTTGTTCTCTACATATCGATGTTTTTAGAAATAGAATTACCTTTTAGTTTAGCCGATGAATTTTGGTAAATATTCCTTTTTGAGAAATACATCGAGTAGGGATGCTTAGACATGGATTTGAGAGTTCATTCTTAGTTTAGTATTAACTCAGCCATGTTTATTATTTCATATTCCTATCCAGTTTTTAGTATTATCACATTTTTGGATTGTTGAAGAATATATCCTATCGAGCTTTCTTTCATTTGATTGTATTTGTATAATGATCCATATCTTTACTATTCCATTCTTTGGGTCCTATCATTTGGCGGTACTTTCTGTTATCCACTCTAATTGATTTGTTTTTATTATTTTTGTCCTTTTCTTATTCTTTTTAGGAGGTTAGTGTATTATAGAGTAGGGAGTTGGTTAACTCAAGAATAATGAATATACATGTATATGTTAAATTTATTTTGGTTTTTGAAAATAAATTTTAGTTTTAAGTCTTTTACTCACAAATTCTTCGATAAATGAATTCTTCAATGAATGAATTTTTATATAATATATCTCAAAAATTTATATTTTGAAAATTTTTATTATGCAATTAAGAGGCTTAAGTATATCATTTAGATTTTATTATCATCTAAGTGGTGTGCTGCTGGCCAAGTCATGTGCCTTTGAGGTCTCCAGACGTGACACCTACATTGAGACAATAGCTCCCAAGATCAAGGAAACATAATAGATCATGACCTATCATCACTAGAAAATTAGCTACCAAAATCCCTTCTCGAAAATTATGGAGAACAGAAGTTTGTCTACGTAGAGCAACACATGAGTGTACTTAGTAAATAACATCCTGGGAACAAGCATAAATGTCAACCAAAACTTTAGAGTAGCATTCTATTGAGTCAAGAAAAAGAGCGTTCTTATAGCATAGGTGATGCGTCATTGCAAGAGCTACGCACTCTGCTTCTAAACTATAACCTTCATCATAGAATATAGAAAATGCAAAAACAACCACACTTGAAGAGTCTAGAGTCATCACACCACCAGTAAAGAAACCATCTCTCATTGATACATCTGTGTTACATTTAAGAATATCTAGTTTAGGAGTATGCCACTTGTTCTATTTACCAAATCGTCAAGCAATAGCCTGAATTGGTAGAGCTAGCGGCCACATGTAAAATTGTTCATGAAATCCTATCCAATTCTTAAGCTTAAAAAGAGTAAGAAGAGAACACCAGCCATTAATCTTTGTAGTAACTGAATCAATATGAAAATTAATTTCTTTAAAAATAATCTTTTTTTGGTGACACCATATTTTCTAAAGACCACAAGAAAGTACCACTATCTTAATGAAATCTATTTGGTTTTTGAGTCGAATATCATGTATCCATGTTTCAAAAAAAATTGATAAGCTAATTGCAGGCACATAAAGAATAGGGCTAAAATACCCCCATACAAATCCAACAGGCTCGCTATGCATATAAAAGTGATCCATAGTCTTAAATGTAAGATATGACAATAAGCATATCTCGATGCAATTGGAATACAATATGAGTTATATTTGTGTCTATACGTAAACCATTGTAAAATATTCTCTAAAGGAAGAAACATCCAATCTTTGTAGGAAGTCAATTGTTCCATATAAAACGAGCACATGGAAATACTTGATGCCTACCTCTAGATGTAGTTATTGGAAAATGATCAGAAATCCAACCTTACTTTTCAGGTTTATGCGGAACCTATTGGCAAACAACAAATAAACTCAGTGAAAATTAGCATACAATCACAAAAGCAAGAACAACGAGATTTACATGGTTCAACAATTTGCCTATGTCCACAGGAGAAAGAGTGGGGTTTCTTTAATATATCAAGAAGAAGAAGAAATACAAAATCTCTCAAACTCTAGTGTACTAATCCTTACAACAAATAGATATTTCTCTCTTTTGTTGGCTATAAACTTGATAGGAATAAAACCATTATCTACTTGGAAAACTTTATTTATATAGTTCTAACCATTATACAAAAATACCCCCAAAAAGATATCTCAAAAACCTAAAATTTGCCACAGGAAAACTTGCAATGGCATGACTGCACACAGTCTATGCTCTATCCATGGACTGCAGGCAGTGGTCTCATGTGGTCCATACTCTGGCCATGGATTGCGTACGGTGGCTGCATGAGGTCTAGTCTCTAGAATGCAGTTGTTTTCATGGTAGTCCTTGCCACCATTTCTTGCTGGTTGCTCTTGCAACCGCTGCTGCTTGCTTTCAGTCCGAGCCAATTTAAAAGTCTCCACCTTTTCTTGAATTGTATATGTCTCCCCTTCTCTACTATCACAACTACACCTTATATTGCGTATCATCCTCAAAATCACGAGTGCTTCAAAACTATCATAACCTTCACTAGAAGTTGTGTGTCTTCCTCAAATCTATGAGTACAACATATATTTTTCTAGACCTCCACCTGAAGTAGCACACTGTCACGTTCTCTGCCTGAGCTTATGTTCCATCCTCATTGAGTGAGTGCCTAAATAAAGTCCAAGGATCTATTCAACTTCTTTTTTATGATATCTAATAGATTCTCTTTTGTATCAATTTTCACCAATCTTGATATATTTTCTTTCCTCCCACTCTCTAATTTTGTGAAACTGTATCTCAATGTGCTTCGACTTCTATTAAAACACTTGATCCTTCACCAAATAAATAGTGTTTTAACTGTCACAAAATAACTCTGTGGTAGTAGCATTGAACCTAAAATTATCGACCAATCCCTTCAACAATAGGGTCTCCTTTGCTACTTTAGCCACCGTCATGTATTTTGTTTTTACTGTTAAAATTATAATAGCATCCTGTAGCTGTGAATTCTAACTCACTAGCCTATCTCCAAGTGTGAATACGAAATCTGTAGCTGACCTCTAATGATTGATGTCCCCTATGCAGTCTAAATCTACGTAACCCTTCAACTCGCTTGGCTTCTCCTTCTCCTTCTGATATAATAGCCAAAGTCGTGTTGTACCTTTGAGATACTACAGTATCCACTTCATCACCTCCAGATGAGGCTTTTTTGGATTTAAATTTTACTTGCTCACCAAACTCACGGTATACAATAAGTCCAGCCTTATGCACATCATTGCATACATGAGTGTTCTCATTGCGTTTGCATATGGCAATTGAGACATCTCTTCCTTACCCTTGTCTCTTGGACGCATATATGCGGATAACCTAAAGTGATCGACAATAAGAGTGCTCACTAATTTCATCTTTCCTATGTTGAATCTTAATCAACTTTTTAACATATTTCCTTTATGACAAGAGTAGATTTCCTGCTTTCCTATCCCAATAAATCTCTATCTTAAGGATCTTCTTGGTTTCACCCAAGTCCTTCGTGTCAAACTCCTTGCTCAACCGAGTCATCAAACTTTGAATCCCTTGCATACTCCATGCTGCAATCAACACATCATCAACATGCAACATCTAGTATATGAATGTTCCCTCGCCGTATTGCCTAATGTAAAAACAATTGTCATACTCTTAGCGTGTGTATCCTGTTAAAAATATGAAATGAGTCAAATCGCTTGTACCATTGTCTTGGAGACTACTTTAGCCCGTAAAGTGACTTCCTGAGAACACACACATTTTCTTCTTTCCCTTCCTCTATGAATCCTTTTGGGTGCTTCATGTAGATGACCACTTCAAGCTCTCTATGTAGAAATGTCATTTTTTACGTCAAGTAGCTCTAACTCCATGTTATGCTCCACTACCACATCTAGTAACACCCGAATTGATGTTTGTTTGATCACTGGAGAAAATATTTCACGGTAGTCAATATCCTCCTTCTAAACATATCCCTTCACCATGGGGTTTGCCTTCTACTGTTCATTTTCCTTTTGTTCTAAATACTCACTTTCATCCTATAACTCGCTTTTCCTTTCATAGGGTGACTAGATCCCATGTTTGATTCTGTCAAAGTGACTCCATCTCCTCTGTCATGGCAATCGTCCACTTATTCCTACCCTCAATATTGAGTGCTTCCTTATAAGTGCTTGGATTACTACTGTCCATAACTAGAGAAAATGCCACCTAATCATCTTTGAAACCATACCTAACCAGCACCTCATGGGTCTTCCTACGTCATATCTATGCTATAGAATACTCCTACTGGAGAGTTGAGTCTCCTCATTACCACCTGTAACTATAGAATACTCCTACTAGAGAGTTGAGTCTCCTCGTTACCACCTGTAACTATCTACTTGTCCATACCTGCATCTCCCTCCTGAGTTTCATGTCTTGTGTCTATAACTTTAACCTAGTTTGAACCAGTTATCTCCAGCTGTACTGAATTCTCCTTTACCTCTTTGTTGCTTATGCCTTTTGTGGTTCTCATCCATCATCGCGTAATATGGATTCCTCATCAAAAGCAACATCTTTGCTAACAAAAGTGGTTAGGATCCTACAACCTAAACCTTTGACACCCTTCTAAAACTTGATAAAGTAGTATCTCCTTGACTTTGTATCCAATTTGCTTCATTTGTTTCTATCCACCAGACTATAGGAAGCGCACCCAAATACTCCCAACAAATCATAACTAACTACCTCTCCCATCTAAACCTTATCTGGGATCTAAAGATTAATGGTGGTCGATGGTGAACGATTGATCAAATTGCACACATGATTCACCGCTTCTGCCCAGAAGCCCTTTGACATGCCTGACTGTATTCTCACGCTTCTAGCTCTCTCTATTAGTGTCTGATTCATGTGCTCTACCACACCGTTCTACTCTAATTATCATGGTATTATAAGTTGACACTATATGCCTTCTTCGGCATAGTATTGTTTAAACTCTATCGAGGAGTATTAAACCCAATTGTCTGTCCTCAAATAGTAAATCTGTCACCCCGTATGCTTCTCAATCTCTGCTTTCCACTCCTTAAACTTCTAAATACCTAAGATTTATGAGTTAGAAAACAAACCTATACATTTTGTGAAGCGTTATCAAAGAACGTGATGAAATATTCTATACCACCTTTAGATCTTATCGATGTAGGAATCCATAGATCTGAATGAATGCACTTTAATAAACCTTTTGTCTTGTGTGCAATACTTATAGAATTGTAGCTTTCACTCCTTCATACCTTTAAGAAACTTCTTCGCATGAAGCACTCGAAGACCCCTTTCACTCCTATGCCCTAGAAATTTGTGCTAAAGATTTGAGGTATCGTCCACATGTTTTTCTATTATCCTAATCGATGCTTCACCCGTCACCGTGCTCTCGATCAATCTGTACGTGTTTTCCCTTCCCTCACTTTTCAGATAAACCAGTTTGCCCTTTGTTGTGCAATAGATATAAGCAAGTGTTAATCACGTTCAAATGCTTGACAAGTGTCTCAAGGAGACTGCACCCAACCTGACTCAAAGGCCAAGCAAGGAGTTGACCCATCCATCTGGCCAGGAGGAGTCGATCCATCCATCCGACCAGGAGGAGCCGATCCATCCATTCAACCAGGAGGAGTCAATCCATTTATCCATCCGACTAGGAGGAGTCAACACATCCATCCCGCTAGGAGGAGTCAACCCATCTATCCCGTCAGGAGAAGTCGACCCATCCATCTGGCCAAGAAGAGTCGACCCATCCATCAGACCAGGAGGAGTCAACCCATCCATTTAGCCAGGAAGAGTTGACCCATCCGTCCAGCCAGAAGGAGTCGACCCATACCTCCAGCTAGGACGAGTCGACCATCCAGCCAGGAGGAGTCACCCTTCTAACAAAGAGTCGACCCATCCACCTAACCCATCCATCCCGCTAGGAGGAGTCGACCCATCCTTCCTGCTAGGAGGAGTCAACCCATCCTTCCCGCTAGGAGAAGTTGACCCAATAGTTCGGCCAGGAGGAGTCAACCCATCCATCCAGCTATGAGCAGTCGACCCATCCGTCCAACCAGGAGGAGTCGACCCATTGATCCATCTAGGAGGAGTCGACCCATCCATCCAGCCAGGAGAAGTCGACCAATCTATCCAGCCCGGACGAGTCGACTCATCCATCCAGTTAGGAGGAGTCGACCCATCTATCTGGCCAGGACGAGTTGACCCATCCATCCGGCCAAGAGGAGTTAACCCATCCATCTGGCTAGGAGTCCACCATCCGTCCAGCCAGGAGGAGTCGACCCATCCATCC
Source organism: Asparagus racemosus (assembly GCA_037177215.1). Taxonomy (NCBI): domain Eukaryota; kingdom Viridiplantae; phylum Streptophyta; class Magnoliopsida; order Asparagales; family Asparagaceae; genus Asparagus; species Asparagus racemosus. Next base: position 17,413,509 of record JBAKGM010000081.1, on the reverse strand, counting down.
AGCCAGGAGGAGTTAATCCATCCGTTCAGTCAAGAGGAGTCGACCCATCTAACTGGCCAGGAGGAGTTGAGCCATCCATTTGGCCAGGAGGAGTCAACCCATCCATCCAGCCATGAGGAGTTGACTCATCCATCTAGCCAGGAGGAGTCATACCATCTGTCTCGCCAGGAGGAGTCGACCCATCTGTCCGGCCAGGTGGAGTCGACCCATCCATCCGGCCAGGAGGAGTCGACCCATCCATCCAGTCAGGACGAGTTGACCCATCCATCCAGCTAGGAGGAGTCGACCCATCCATCCAACAAGGATGAGTCGACCCATCCATCTAGCCAGGAGGAGTCGACCCATCCATCCAGCCAGGACTGGACCCATCCATCTAGTTAGGAGGAGTCGACCTATCGATCTGGCTAGGACGAGTCGAACTATCCATCCAGCTAGGAGGAGTCAACCCATCCATCCGGCCAGGAGGAGTCGACCCATCCATCTGGTTAGGAGGAGTCAACCCATCCATCCGGCCAAAAGGAGTCGACCCATCCATTCGCCCAGGAGGAGTCTACCCATCCATCAGGTCAGGACGAGTTGACTCGTCCATCCAGCAAGGAGGAGTCACCCTTCTAGCGGGGAGTTGACCCATCCATTCGGCCAGGACAAGTCGACCCATCCATCCAACCATGACGAGTCGACCATCCAGCTAGGAGGAGTCACCCTTGCAACAAGGAGTCGACCCATCCACCTGACCCATCCATTTGGCCAGGAGGAGGCAGTACATCCTCGAGCCCAGTGCCAAACTACCAGTCACCATCACATTAAATGCATTGTCAGAGTCATCATGGCTCTAGCCCCAAAAGTCCTCATGACTCATTACCCACCATATCTCATCAATCACCACCGTATCAAATCAATGGTGACTCTCTCCACACAGTAGCTGACACGTGAAAAGTAACTGGTGACTAAACTCTTTGCTTCAAATTAGCCAAAATTATGAAATTACCCCTCTACACTTACTATAAGTAGGAGGAGTCGACCCATCCATCCCGCCAAGAGGAGTTGACCCATCCATCCCTCCAGGAGGAGTTGACCCATCCATCCTGCCAGGAGGAGTCGACCAATCTATCCGGCCAAGATGAGTCGACCCATCCATACAGTCAGAAGGAATCAACCCATCCGTCCGGCCAGGATGAGTCGACCCATCCATCCAGCCAGGAGGAGTCACCCTTCTAACAAGGAGTTGAGCCATCCGCTCGACCCATCCATCAAGCTAGGACGAGTCGACCCATCCATCTAGCCAGAAGGAGTCGACCCATCCGTCCGGCTAGGAGGAGTCGACCCATCCATCCAGCCAGGACGCGTCGACCCATCCATCTAGCTAAGAGGAGTCAACCCACTATCTAGTCAGAAGGAGTCGACCCATCCATTCGGCCAGGTGGAGTCGACTCAAACATTCAGCCAGGAGGAGTCAACCCATCCATCCTGCCAAGAGAAGGCAACTCATCCATCCCGCTTGGAGGAGTCGATCCATCCATCTGGCTAGGAGGAGTCGACCCATCTATCCATCTAGGAGGAGTCGACCCATCCGTTCAGCCAGGAGGAGTCGACCTATCCATCTGACTAGGAGCACTCAAACCATCCATCTAGCCAGGAGGAGTCGACCCATCCTTCCGGCCAAGAGGAGTCGACCCATCCATCTAGCCAGGAGGAGTCAACCCATCCATCCAGCGAGGATGAGTCGACCCATCCATCTAACCAAGAGGAGTCGGCCCATCTATCCGATCAGGAGACCCATCCATCTAGCCTGGAGGAGTTGACCCATCCATCTGACCAGGACGAGTCGACCCATCCATCTAGCTAGGAGGAGACGACCCATCCATCCTGCAAGGAGGAGTCGACCCATCCATTCTACCAGGAGGAGTCAACCCTTCCATCCGTCCAGGAGGAGTCGACCCATCCATCTGGCCAGGACGAGTCAACTCATCCATCCAGTTAGCAGGTGTCACCCTTCTAATAAGGAGTCGACCTATCTATCAAGCTAGGATGAGTCGACCCCTCCATCAGGCCACGACGAGTCGACCATCCAGCTAGGAGGAGTCACCCTTCCAACAAGGAGTCGACCCATCCACCCGACCCATCCATCTAACTAGAAGGAGGCTGTACATCCTCGAGCCCAGCACCAAACCACCAGTCACCATCATATTAAATGTATTGTCAGAGTC
>JBAKGM010000081.1:17389823-17405659 GCA_037177215.1 Asparagus racemosus | reverse complement strand
ACTAGAAGGAGGCTGTACATCCTCGAGCCCAGCACCAAACCACCAGTCACCATCATATTAAATGTATTGTCAGAGTCATCATGGCTCTAGCCCCAAAAGTCCTCATGACTCATTACCCACCATGTCTCATCTATCAACATCATATCAAATCAATGGTGACTCTCTCCACACAGTAGCTGACATGTGTAAAGTAACTATTGACTAAACTGTTTGCTTCAAATTAGCCAAAATTATAGATTTGACCCTCTACAACTACTATAAGTAGAGAGACTGTTAACACCACCAAGGTAAGCAAACTCAGCACACTTAGGACTTAGAACTTTTCAGTTCATTTGGTTACTTCTCCTTTCAATCTCAAAGTACTGACTTGATCGTTGGAGGAAAAACCCGGAGAACCCAACTCTGGTCCTCTAACGTGTTGTAATTTTGTAGGCAGCTCCGACGACGGTGGTTCATCGGGGGATTAGCCATCAAGGGAGGTTAAGGGACTTTAATCATCTCCAATCTACAATTAATTGACTGTGTGATCTGTGGTATCAACACCCTTCATTACCTTTAGTTTTGTGCCTTCACCCACGAACTTGTATCCTGCACTCTCAAGTGCTTCTAGAGAAATTAAGTCTATACCATTCATTGGACATCTTCACCTTGATGTTGTTGAGGCCAATCTTCTTGCAAGTTGAGTTATTTATCATAACAACTACCACACCATTATAATCCTGAAGCTTTTCAAATCACTTCCTATGTGGACAAATATAAAGAATCCATGCATTGGAGTAGGAGTCCTTCCTGGTAGATGTGGTCAATGCATCGCAATCTTTCACTCTCCTCATTTATTGAATTTACAATTGCTTGTCCTTTTTGTGATTCAATGTTTCTTAGCAATTTCCCCTTTCATTGTCACCATTGCTTATAGTTGGTACTATCCTTCTTTATTTGAAATGTTATTTTGCAGAAGAAATAACATTTGCCATCTTGAATGGAAGCCTTTGATTAGGATTCAGATCTTAGTCCTCCTCGATTCTTGTCTCTCCCTTTTCCCTTGACGATCAACCCAGATGAAGTAGTGATTTCATTAGTTCTAGACTTCTTCATAATTTTATTGCTTAGAAGAGTAGCTCTCAACTCCTCCATATTGAGGATATCTCTTCCATACATGGTTACTCTCACTAAGTGTTCATATGAGTTGGGGAGCGATGCAGGAAGAATTAGTGTTTTATCCTCTTCCTACAAATTGACTTCAACACATAAAAGATACCCTATAAACTTATCAAAAGTGTGCAAGTGATTCATAAGCAGTGTACCTTCTGTCATTCGAAACTTGTAGAGTTTCTTCTTAATGTAAAACTTATCCAACAAACTCTTTGTCATATAGATATATTCAAAAATTTCCCATACTTCTTTCATAGTCATCTCTAACATCACTTAATACATGATTTAATCCACCAAGCAAGCTTCAATGGTGTCCGAGCCCATAAGATTGAGCTCTCAATCTTCATTGTCCATATCTGCAGGCTTCATCGACTTTCTCTTTTGAGCTTTCCAGGTGAACTCTTTCATCAAAAGTGCATTGACCCTCCTTTTCTAGATAGTGAGGTTCACATTGTCATTAAACTTCAACATGTTGTACTTTATTTGATATGTTGTTGTAGTTGTCCCCATAACCTTTATATCCTTTATCTGACTCTTCTTGATACAATCTTCTGAGTGCTCTTGGATCTAGGATGAGGTGAGTCCATTAACCTTTGACTCTGATACTAATTGTTAGAAATTGATCATAAATCTGTCATTACTTTTAGGGTTTATATAGAACCTATTGGCAAACAACAAACGAACTCAAAGAAAATTAGCATGCAATTAGAAAAGCAAAAACGATGATATTTACATGGTCAAAAATTATAAGATCTTTATTTGATCAAGAAGAAGAAGAATTATAAAATCTTTCAAACTCTAGCTTGCAAATCTTGACAAGAAATAGATCTCTCTTCTTCTTTCTCTTTCTCTCTTTTGGTTGCTATATAGTTGATGCAGATAAAACCCTAACCTACTGAGAGAACCCTTTGTATGGAGTTCTAACTATTATACAAAAATACCCTCAAAAGATATCTAAAAAAATCTAAATTCGCAGCACGAAAACTCACAATCGCATGTGCCTACCTTATGTGGTCTATGCTCTATTTGTAGACCGCATGTGGTGGCTGCATGTTGTCCATGCTCTGAGTGTCAATCGCGTATGGTGGCCACACCTGGTCTGGACTCTGCACTGCAGCTATCTTCGTCGTTGTCTTTGCTGGCTAGTCATGCTATCGCTACTACTTGCTTTCAATCTGAGCTACTTTAATAGTAGCTCGGTAGGATGATGCTGAAAATCCCCTGTTAGATGCAGGAAGCTAATAGATTTTGTCTGCATCATGAGAAATAACAACCTATTGGATCCCTTTTGTAGTAGAGTGAGGAAGCAAAGGAATGATATTATTAAAGTTGGCTTTGTTGCACCATATCATGTAAATAAATATCTGTATGGACTAAATAAGAAGAGGAATAATTGTACCTGACCAGTCCTTGACTAGAATGGATTCTCATTGCCCTATTACCTAATGTGATCTACTTGCAACTTCTTGAAGGACATAATTAATAGTTCGCTAATATGAGAAGTGCACAGAATAGAAAAAACATTAAAGTAACGATCACTATATTTATCACACTTAAAGCTAGCCCATGGACATGATCCTTGAAGAAAACTCCAAGCTATCTTTGCATGCAAAGAAGTCATCACCTTAGACAAAGTGCGAATCCCCAAACAACCTTCATTTAAGCACAAACTAATACCCTGCCAACTAACCCAGTGGTAATTAGTTGATCCAGCCGAAGACCAAAGAAAATTAGACAAAATCCTCTACAACTTAGAGAGTGTGAATGGGAATGAAAGAAAGACCACTCTTCAACAGAGTTAGTTTGCCTCCCATAGATAGAAAGTGAGTGGTCCGCCCATCAATTATCTTTCTAATCTTTAATCCCAAATCATGATAATAAGCAATCAATCCTTTTCCTTTAAATGAAGGAGCACCTAGATAAGTTGTGGGAAACCTTAACTACTTGAAGCCAGTGGATCTTTCAATGATTTGAATAATAGAGTGAGAAACTTCTTTACTTATGAAAAAATAGCTTTTCAAAGAATTTACAATTAGGCCCAAATAGAAGGCTATAGTCTTCGAGAAGAGCAATAAAATTATCAATAGATCATTTTTTACCATTTAAGAAGATTAACATGTCACCAGCAACAAAAATATGTGAGAAATACTCATAGATGATCTTTCAATAGGAAAATGATGTATAAGACCCTCTTGAATGAACATATATAGATTTCTGCTTAGAACATACGGAGCCAAGAAAAACAACGCAAGGGGAGAGAGGATCCCTCTATTTGAGGGCTCTTGAGGATTTAAAAGAAGCAATGATCTTTTTTTATAGTCATTGAATACCAATAATTGCTAATACAATGACATATCAAATCACAGTAGCACTCTAAGAAGCCAGATTTCTAAGAACACAAATTAGAAAGTGACAATCCAAATGATCATATACTTTGGCTATTTCTACTTCTATCACTAGATTATGACCAAAAAGCAGGGAGTGTGTTCCATAGAAACTTCCATGCATTGACTTGAATGGACTCTAGTTACTTTTGCACTATGCTTTTACTATAGGACATAAAAATGTGTGATCACTTCTCATAAAAAATTATGAGTCTTAAGAACCTTATATTTTTTTGTTTTGTAATAATATTAGTACAAAATTCATAGTAGTGTTTAACACATCCAAAAAGCAAGGAGTGTGTTCCATAGAGTGACTATCGTTATATGTTTGATATTTTGTGAGTTTTGTAACAACTCGGGTATGCCTAAGTTAAAGCTTTGTAATTCTCAGTTGGTTTCATGAAAAATATTTGTTCATTGACAAAAAATATTTAGTAGCAAGTCATTCCCTCCTCCTTCAATAAATCATGCAGAAAATGTTCTTTTCTACCCATCGCGGGTAACTTGGACAGTTGGGAGGTTCAACTATGGCTCCGACATCCTGAGTTCGATTCCAAGCTAGGTTATTTTGAAAAAAGAAAAAAAAGAAAATTTTCTTTTCCAAATATTTCTCGTTTTTAGTGCTCCGCACATTTTTTTGCATCAGTGTAGAGAAGATTATATCATTAAGTGGGATCCACACGGTTGCTTCAAGTTTTCTAAAGAAGAATTATATCTTCTCTTTTTCTTAGATGCATTTGATATGAATTCCTCTTACAATTTATCTATTAGGGTCAAATTTCTTTTTGAGGCCAGAATTAACTTTTTAATGTATATATAGTACTCTTTTAAATTGAATGTTAAAAAAGGTTTTTAATATTGAGTTATTAGGTATGTGGCAGACTAACGAAAGGAGTACTCTTAGTTCTCGATGACTATTATAAACTCCTACCTTGCACTGATCCAAAGATTCTCATTCCTGATAACATCATATGTATAGAGATTATGAGATGAGGGAGTATAGGTATTCAAACAATAATTTAAAATTAGTGATTACATTAAGAGCATGTTTGGCAGCCTCCACTTAGATTATAATCTGCAAAATGGATTATAATCCACATGGATCATAATCCATTGTGTTCTTTGTTTGGTACATGAAACTAATTTATTGCATTCACCATATGAGAAATGAACTTACATCAAAAACTTACGCTAGATAGCCTATGTCAAAGCCTACATATTGAGCAGCAACACTTTAAGGGGAAAAAACTCAATGTTGATAGAGAATTACCCAGAAAATGTCAAGAACTGAGACAGGATTACTCATTATAGCAATGAGACATGCAACTTTAGGATTACTCAGTATAGCAATGGGACATGCAACTTTGATTTGCTTTATAATTTTCTCCTTTGTCTTGATTTTTCACTGAAAGATGTAGTAGTTTTGCTCCAACCAAACATTGTAAATGACAGTACCCAATGCTGTTTTTCTACCTTTTGTACGGTAATTTTTTCCAATAAATTGATTGGAGAACCAGTGAATTGATCCAATAGAACCTTTGCCATTTAAGAACAAATGTGTGTGGGATTCAAGGGCATTAGAACAGAGAATACATACATTAGATTGAAGACAACCCAAAGAACATAGTCGATCACTAGTGAGTAGCATATTATAAATAGCCAACCACATGATGAATGATTGTTTAGGGGATTCAATAGCTTTCCAAATGGTAGAACACTAAGGAACTCGAGGAGCAGCAGGGATAATATCTTTATATGTTGGTAATTGAATACATGCGTTAGTAGTTAGCCTAAATATATGGCAACATATATTGAGAAATTGATTGAAGTTTCTGCTTACTCTTTAAAGTAGAATAATTATGGTAATGAGTAAATTAAGGGATTTACTTGTTAGGCAAATCAATTAATCCTATGGTGGAGATTCATTCATGTTTCTTGGAGGCCAAGAAGGAGAAAGCTATAAATAGTGAGGCTTGCTATGAGAACTATATAGTGCAAGAAATTGAAGACAAAGAGAGCGAGAGTTGGAGAGCAACTGTGCGGCTTTGAATGGGTGCAAGAGTTGTGAGAAAGTCTATTTTTCGGTGACATTCATGATAGAATGAGTCATCGTATTTTCCCCTCAGTCTTGTAAAAGGCATCATTTCGGGTATTATCTTTCTAGCAGTTGTTGTTTTATTCTTAGCTCTATTGTATTTGTATTCTCTCTTTGATTATAAGAAAGAACTAGAGATCTGTGCCCAGTGGACGTAGGCAATTTGCCGAACCATGTTAAAATTGGTGTCTTGTGCTTGTGCTTATTTTTTGTTGTTACTATTTACTTTTCATCTAGAGCTATTAGTTTGGATTGTGGAGATAAGTAACATGTCGTATGAGATGTCTGGAAGTAGTTCGACTAAGTTCGAGATCCTAAAGTTCAACGGTGCTAACTTCGCAATATGGAAGCTGAAGATGGTCGCGATGCTGGTGAAGGATGGTTGCTCGATTGCGATTGAGGGAAAGCCATCTGAGATGAAAGAAGAAGACTTCAAGGCGAAGAACCAGTTAACAAATGCAAATTTCATGTTGGCACTAGATGGCTCCATCCTCTTCAATGTTTCATCTAAAACTACAGCAAAAGGGCTTTGGGAGAAGTTGCACATAATATACGAGGGCAAATCTTTGTCGAACAAGATTTTTCTACATCGACAATAATACAATTTGAGGATGAATGAAGGATCATCATTGTAGCAACATATGTATGAGTTCAACACTCTGGTGAGCAAGCTTGCGGGCGTCGAGGTCAAGATAGATGATGAAGAAAAGGCTAGCTTGTTGCTTTGCTCGATGCCAGACTCATAAGATAGCTTAATCATGAGCCTCAGCTGCAATTCGTCTCTCAGTTTTGATTCGATGGTATCATCATTACTAACTGAAGAGTCTAGAAGAAATTTAAGCACGGGATCTTCAAGCGATGTGATGATGGAAAGGGGTAGATTGATAGACAGAGGCAATGAAAGCCGGGCTAAAAGCAGATTGTAAATTGTCAAAGGAAGACAAGCAGAGTGATCTGAAGGCTAAATCCTCAGAATATGAAGGAAATCTTGTAGAAAATGGGACTTCTACAATAGATGGTAAAGTTTTATCAATTGATGATAACTCAAGTACGATGCATGGGTGAATTTTAGATTCTGGCGCATCAAAAATAAAGTGTTGGAACTGCGACAAGATTGTTCATCTTCAAAAAGATTGTAAATTGTCAAAGGAAGACAAGCAGAGTGATTAGAAGGCTGAATCCTCAGAATATCAAGGAAATCTTGTAGAAAGTGGGACTTCTATAATAGATGGTAAAGTTTTATCTATTGATGATAACTCAAGTACGATGCATGGGTGAATTTTAGATTCTGGCGCATCTTTCCATATGACTCTGTGCAAGGATTATTTTCACACCTATCACCATTGCAATCGAGGCACTGTTCACATGGGAAGTGATATCTCTTGTGAAATAGTGGGAGTTAGAGAAGTCAGGATCACTATGTTTGATGGGATCACCCGAGTCATTCATGATGTCTGTCATGTACTTGGTCTACACAAGAGCCTTCTCTCACTTGGAAAGTTCGATGAAGATGGTTATAGGTACAGTGCAGAAAAAGATCGCATGAAGATAGTCAAAGGAGCAATGACAGTAGTGAAGGGAGAATTATCTCAAGATCTATAAAGACTTTTTGGAGAGACTGTTGTTGGCGATGCTATGGTGGCAGATGCTATGACAAATTCTGTAGCAACATGGCACATGCGTTTGGGACACATGAGCAAGCTTGGCCCTAAGGTACTCTGTGATCGACACCTACTTCATAGTTTGAAATCTGTTAATCTAGATTTCTGTGAAGATTCTGTATTTGGCAAGCATTATAGATCTAATTTCCCTTCATCTACTAGTAGAAGTGAATATTTCCTAGAATTAATTCATTCTGATACATGGGATGCTAAAGCTACATCTCTAGGTGGTGCATCGTATATTGTGTCATTTATTGATGTTTATTCTAGGAAAGTCCGGGTTTGTATGCTCAAGAGGAAATCTGACACTGTTGCATGTTTTAAGATTTTCAAGGCTATGGTTGAAAATGAAAAAGGCAAAAGTGTTAAGTGTCTCCGATCTGACAATGGAGGAGAATATACTTCAAAGGAATTTTAGGATTTTTGCAGCGAGCATGTCATCAAAAGACAGGTGTCAGTTCCAGGAACTCCACAAAAAAATGGTGTTGTAGAGCGGATGAACTGAACACTCAATGATCGAGCTGCTAGTATGATGAGCGCTGCTAGTCTGGAGCAGGTTTTTTTGGTTGAAGTGGTTAGCACTGCTTGTTACCTGATGAATATAAGTCCTACCACTGTACTAGATTGCCAAATTCTAGAGGAGGTTTGGTCTGGAAAACTTGTTAATTATTCATTCCTTTGTATCTCTGGTTATGATGCTTATGCTTAGATTCCTAAGGAGCAGAGGGCTAAATTGGCCCCGAAATCAAAGAAGTGCATTTTTCTTAGCTATGCAGATGGAACAAAGGGGTACAGATTGTGGGATCCTACTGACCACAAGTTGAAGCTAAGCCGAGATGTTGTCTTTAATGAAGATTCATTGTAGAAAGAAAAGAAGCAGTCGACTACAAAAACAATAGAGACTATTCTGATTGAAGATCAGGGAAGCTCAGATAGCCTGATAGACGTTGAAGTCAAAGAAGAGCAGCAGCATGAAGATCAGGAAGATGAGCATGTAGAACAATCTTTTCACGAGCCAATTAACCAAGTGAATTCAACCAGACAAAGGTGCCCTCCAGTTTGGATGCAAGACTATATCACTGCCTATGCATGTATAACAGAAGATCTAGAGCCTAATTCTTATCAAGAGGCATGTGAAGCAGCTGATGCTAGCTGATGGCGAGCAGCCATGAAAGAGGAGGTTGAAGCTTTACACAAGAACAAGACTTGGGACTTGGTAGAGTTGCATGAAGGGGGAAAAGCCATTTGTTGCAGATGAGTGTTCAAGCTCAAGAGAGATGCTAATGGGAACGTGGAAAGATATCGAGCCTGATTATTAGTCAAAGGATATGTTCAGAAATCGGGTATTAGTTTTGATGAGATTTTTTCTTCGGTTGTTCGTCTAACCACTATTCGAGTTGTTTTGATTATGGTTGTTGCACTAGATTTAGAGCTTAAGTAGTTAGATGTAAAAACTGCTTTTCTACATGGTAATCTTGATGAGGAGATTTATACGACTGAACCCGAAGGCTTTGTTGAAGAAAATAAGAAGAAGCTAGTTTGTTAGCTGAAGAAATTGCTATACGGCTTGAAATAGGCCCCAAGATGCTGGTATATGCGATTTGATTCCTTCATTGTGAGCTTGGGATTTAGAAGATGTGAAGCAGACCATTGTGCCTATGTATTGGATTTAGGTAATGATGGTTTCATAATCTTTCTATTATATGTCTATGACATGTTGGTTGCAGGTACAAGCAAGAAAAGTATCGCAATAGTTAAAGCTCAACTGGCTAGGAAATTTGAATATGAAGGATCTTGGAGCCGTAAATCGGATACTTAGGATGGCCGTACTACGAGATAGAGAAAATAGGAAACTCTGGATAACTCAAAAGAGTTATGTTGAAAAGATTCTGCATCGCTTCAATATGTAGAATGCCAGACCAGATGATACCCCGTTTCATATAAGAGTAAAGTTGTATTCTAAATATTGTCCTTGCATCGAAGCACCAAAGGCAGAGATGTCTTGAGTACCATATTCATCAGTAGTAGGAAGTCTTATGTTTGCCATGGTATGCACAAGACCTGACATTGCACGAGCAGTGGGAGTTGTCAACAGGTTTATGGTGAATCTGGGTAAAACTCATTAGGATGTCGTTAAGAGAATACTTTGTTACTTGAGAAGTACTCAGGACGCCGCTATTTTTTACCGAGGGCATAGTACATAATTGGTTTGATTTTGTTGATGTAGACTTTGCAGGTGATAAATTTAGAAGGCAGTCTACCATTGGATACGTGTTTTGTTTTGCTAGCGGTGCAGTGAGTTGAATGTCAAGATTGCAGTCTGTGGTTACTCTATTAACTACGGAGGCCAAGTATACTTCAGCTACTGATCCATGCAAAGAAGCAATTTGGCTGAGAAGATTGCTTGCAAAATTGAAGGCAGTACAGAAGGTAATAGCTATTTATTGTGATAGAGTGCATTGTGTTTGGTGAAAAATCTAGTTTTCCAGTCAAGGACGAAGCGCATAGAAGTTAAGTACCACTTTGTTCGTGACTTTGTGGAGGATGGCTAGATTGCATTGAAGAAAGTTCATATTGATGATAATTCTGCAGATATGCTCACTAAGCTCCTTAACACAAAGAAGTTTGAGATGGGCAGGACCTCTCTGGGGCTTGCCCGAACCAGATGATTAATTAGGTTGGGCGGTGGTCTCTAGTTTGAGATACTTGAAGGGATTGATTGCATGTCTTCAAGTGGGAGAATGTTGGTAATTGAATACATGCCTTAATAGTTAACCTAAATATATGGCAACATATATTGAGAGATTGATTGAATATTGTACTTGCTCTGTAAAGTAGAATAATTATGTCAATGAGTAAATTAAGGGATTTACTTGTTGGACAAATCAATTAATGATACGGTGGAGATTCATTCATGTTTCTTAGAGGCCGAGAAGGAGTAAGCTATAAATAGTGAGGCTTGCTATGAGAACTATACAGTTGAAGAAATTGTAGACAAAGAGAGCCAGAGTTGGAAAGTGACTGTGCGGCTTTGCATTCGGTGCAGGAGTTGTGAGAAAGTCTATTCTTCGGTGACGTTCTTGATAGAATGAGTCATCGTGTTTCTCCCTCAGTGTTGTAAAAGCCATCATTTCAGGTATTATCTTTGTAGCCGCTGTTGTTTTATTCTCGGCTCCATTGTACTTGTACTCTCTCTTTAATTATAAAACAGAACTAGAGATCTGTGCCCCGTGGACATAGGCAATTTGCTGAATCATGTTAAAATTGGTGTCTTGTGCTTGTGCTTATTTTTATTGTTACCGTTTACTTTTCATCCGAAACACGATCTAGATTTCTGACGTTATAAGCATCAGAAAGCTTGATAAAATCATTAGAACACCATGATTGGAGACATAGAAGAAAGTTCCCAGAAGACCCAACAGTGAAGAGCATAATCTCTTATCTTGATAACCAATTTCCATAACCAAGAGTCACCCTGTTTCTTTTGAACAGACCATACTTTAAGTAGTTCTTATGGATCCGTTGGGTACAGAGAATGTATTTTTCACTGTGAATGTACCATAATGACTTAAACCATGCAGCAACACTCCAAAAGATGGATGAGAATGCCCCCAGTCAACTATGGTTTCTACTCTGACAAATAGTCTCCCATGCAATTAGATGAATTTTAGTGGAATCCAAACCCCCATCGAAATTTCCTACAAACATATCAATCTTGCGAAGAACTTTCATTGAAAGAATACAATTACTGGTCCGAAAGACTTGAATGCCAAAGATAACAGTTTTAATTAACTGTAATCTTCCAGCATACGAGAGTTTTCCTTTATCAAACCAATTGTGAAACTGAGATGTGATCTTGTTAATGAGAGCAGAGCAATCAACATAAGAAATCCTTGTTCAGAAGAGGCATTCCTAGATATCTAATAAGGAATGAACCTTCATCAAAACTAGTAATAAAGATCAAGTTGTTCTTAGTGTTTTCATCCAAGCCACCAAAAACAAAAAGACGCATTTTTCAGGGTTAGGATGTAATTTAGAAATCAAGGAGAATTCATCAAGACATTTATGAAGTTGTTGTATGGAGTATGTATCCCCCCTTGCTGAATAATAGAAGATTGTCAACAAAAGTCAAATTATTAATGTGAAGCTTCTTACATCTAGCATGAAAATTGATTTGCTTGTCATTTTTGAGACAACCTAGTCTTTTTGAAAGGTACTACATGCCAATGACAAAGAGGTATGGAGAAGGAGGATCCCCTCATCTCAAACCCCGCTCACCCTTGAAATTTCCACACATAAAACCATTGAAGAAAATAGAGAATTAATTTAGGGGTTGAGATACATGTCATTATCCTTTTTATCATGACTTCAGCAAACCCAAGCCCCTTACGTATGCATTTAAGAAAAACCCAATCAATTGTGTCAAAAGCCTTCCTAATACCAATATTAAGCACCTAGGGGAAATTGTTTTCTTCCATAATGCTTAATAATCCATAGTGTTTGGTAAATTTAGTAGACTATAATCCATTTTTAATAGTAAAATGTTAGGCAAACATGTGAACTATAATCTATAATTGTTGGTAAAGTGATCAAAATGGACGTGGCTTATAATCCACCATAAAGTACTTAGGCAAAACTTGTGGCTCACCCACCAAAAAATAAGCTAATATACCCTAGCCTATTTTAGGTGGATTATAAACGAAAATAAGCTAGTGTCTTGCAAGTTGTAAATATAGCTTATATGCCACTTTGACCATTTGTCAAACATGCTTTAACTCTTGTATTACTTAATTAACTTAATATCTTGTTAGGGGCTTTGAACAGTGTTTGCGTTGATATTTTTGGGCAATTCGCAATTTGTGCAGCACTTGGTTGGATTAATTAAGGTGGGAAGAGAGTCTCGTAATAAATGCACCCAACCTGACACAATTCTTTGCACAAACTCATGCATGCATTGACAATCATCAACTCAACGCCCAGAAGAAAGTTACTCCACACACACACTCTCTCTCTCTCTCTGTCTCTCTCTCTCTCTCTCTCTCCTTTCAACACACACTCACATGCAGACACTGACATGTTACTCATTCGTCCACATGTAGTCCTCTCTCCCTCTCCCTCTCTCTCCCCTCTCTCTTTCTATCTCTCTCTATCTCTCCTATCTTTCTCACTCTTTCTCTGTTACTGGTTATGGCCATGGCATTCATGACGATGGCGATGATGGATTAATGATGACGACTGGATAGACCTGAGTATGACTTTTCTTTAATTCAAACTTATGAACATACACGAGACAATATGTGAGGTGAAGAAAATTTTTTAGTTAAAGCCTAATGTTGACATGTTTGTTTCCTTTCATTAATTTGTACAACTAACTCCACAGTTCCTCACTTTTAGATGAAGCTCTAATTGATATTCAAAAGTTCGATAGGGTCAAGGGATAAAAAACACCCTGAATTCCAAATATTCAACTAACAGAAAAAAAAATTAATCATAAAAAAGAATACCGAACTTTAGAAATAAAGCAAAGATATAACTTCTCTTTCGGGAAGATAGTTAACACACGGGACCATTCTCTTTTGGGAAGATAGTTAACACACGGGACCATTAGTTTTGCAAATAGATTTGAATGCCTATGGATTATATGACGTATGGGGTTAGTCCCTTCGTTGTTATTGACATGTTGTTGGGTTCATTCACGAATGTGGACTTATCTAAGATAGCGGACCATAAGTTAAACAAAATGGCTAAATTGCAATTAAATACCCTATTGTTTTTCGAGAAAGCACTTATATACCCCAAGTTTGTAAATAGAGCAAAAAATGCCGCAATTTATAAAAAATGTGTAATTAGCTATATTTTGTCAACTAGTCGTGATAATATTAATCCGTGAAAATTCCTACGTATTACCTCATGTGACTAATTTACTTGCCCTACCCTCAGTTATTGTATTAATTATCATTCTACCAACCTTTTTCTTTTTATTAAACATCATTCATCCTTCATCTTCATATTCATCTTCATCTTCTTCCATGCAAACCCAAATCCCAGTCCCCCCTAACTAGACCTCCATGCTATGTCATAATCAATCAAATGAGGTGGCTTTACCTTTAGAAATGAACCAAAATTTGAGTATTTCCTCCAATTTATATCCCTAGAAACAGGATGGCCTGTTGTGGCTCGTTGTATTCCTCAACAAGAACTTTGGGAGAGAGAAAGGGGGAGAGAGAGATTTTAGAAACATACAAAACTCTAATTTTTCATTGTAAAACTGGAAGAGAGAAAGAGAGATGTTAAGAAAATTAGTTGTAACTGTAAAGCTTTAGGGTTTTAACCATAGGGAATTATTTAGGCAGAAGAGTATTTCTGTCTATTAAGGTTAAATTTAACGCTGCAAATTCATATGCCGAACAACTTGGGGGGGTTTCTTTTTTTGGTTCCATTTTGAAACTTGGGGTATATAAGTGCTTTTTTGAAAAACAATGTGGTATTTAAGTGCAATTTAGCCAAACAAAAATAACCATTTATAATTAGAAAAGTAAATATTAATTTGGTTTTTCTTCCCACTTTTGTGTTTGGTTGAGTGGGAGTTGAAACAGCAAACGTTTTTACCATGACATGTTGTTCCCAACTCTTGGCATTGGAACACTCTTGAATTTTAGCGTAGTTTCAATACCCCTATTTTCAACTTATTTTATTATTGCAATAATATTTTCATATTGTAACAACATCTAATTAAACAAAACTTTTGAATTTTTGATGTAGTTCGGATAACATGATTTTCCAACAATGAGAGACCATTAATTTGTAAATTTCTAATTTTTGTTGGCAGCATGGCACAACACTCTTAAATTTCTAATTTTTTGGGTTGTGAGGGGTAATAGATTCAAGCTTATAAATCTAGTGACTAGCATGGAAATTTTATAATTTATAAACTTATTCTGGACTAAGATGATTATGAATTTGTTCCTTCAGATAAAATACTTCAATTTTCTAAAGAAGAAAATCATTTCGAACAAAAGAACAGTTGAAGAAGAGACACCAAACTTATAATTTTTACTATATTATTTCAAAATATAAAAGTTAATTCTCTAGCTACTTTCTATATTATCAACGAAATTAATGCTACTAAATGGATTAGTGCCCACGAAGTGAAAAATACCCAGATATGCTAACATGAGACCAAAATATATACACCCGAGTTGATGGGTATTTGTACGGTTGAAGTTTCTATTGGCCACGAGGATAGAGGTTGATGAGAAGGCAAGTGTTCACCCAAAAAATCAATGTTTGGAAAGGGCTCTCTGATGGAGAATCATTAGTAGGCTTCTTTTGGGTAGAAAGATATGCACATCAAATCCCTATTTGCTGTCATGCTTTCAGTGCAAGCCGAAGCCATTCCATGCCCATGTACACATCAAAGCCCACTGCCCAACTTTATATGAAAGTTGGATGCAGGCTTTGCTTGGTTTGCCCTTGTTTAAAGTAAACTTGATTAATTATCTTGAAATTTGAGTAATTTGAGAAATCAAATACATGAATGTGTTAGATGCATGAATATTATTGGGAAGTTTGTTAGGAAAACTGATGCAGGACAATCATGGACTATCCATCAAGAGATTTTAAGATCTATTAGAATAATTTTTATTTTAGTAATATTTAAATTGATTCCATATAACTTTTTATTTTAGTTAGGATTTCTTTAGGATTTGATTTTAAAATCTCTTTCTATTATAGCTAGGATTTTATTTGATTGCATTTTTTAGTTTTGTTAGGTTTTGATTTGATTAGGATTTTTATTTACTTGCTTAAGTGTTTAGTTACTTTCTTTTCCTATAAATAAGAGATGTAATCCTTCATAAGTGATAGACATTGATGAATAAAAAATTTGAGTTTAAGAATCTCTTGTGAGCATGTGAAGTGTTCTTTGGCATCTAATTTATTTTTTGCTTAGGATGTGAAGCCATTGGGTGTGAAGCTCCTAGGTGTAGGCCTAATTAGTTATCTAAAATTTTTCTACTTTCAATTCTAGCCATCAAATCTCAACAAAAAAAAAGAAAAGTTACTGTTCACGGATGAACAGTATCCTCCGCTCTCCTTCGATCGTCCCTTAATGATACTTTTTTGGATTTGATAGATATGAGGAGTCATATGATTTTGACGTCTGGATTTCAATATAGAAGATGTATTTTCTATCTATGATATGTCAGAACTGGAAATGTATTTATATGCTGAGTGTAGACTAAAGAGAGAGGCAAAATATTGATGGTATAAAAACTATTATCATTCAAACATTCGTTTGTAGACAAATATGAAAGCTCTTTTGGAGAGGAGGTACTATAGCCCACCATCTAGAAGATATTATTTCTCTTCATATTCTGAAGCTAAGCCAACACAAATTTTCAACCCCGGCTAGGTGTGGATCTTCAATCAAATTTTGATTTCATTCCAGATCCGAAGCCACAACTTGAGTCAGACGAGAAAGCAGAGCAAGATAAAAAATTTAATCAAGAACCAAAGCCCGAGTCTGAGCGTGAGCCAAAATCA
>JBAKGM010000081.1:17365433-17383467 GCA_037177215.1 Asparagus racemosus | reverse complement strand
TGATTTTTCTCATTGTAAAAGCCTTATAAAAAGGCGATTTTTATTTGAACATTGTTTGTAATCCCATAAAGGTGTAATGATTTCAGATATCAATAGAAAAATCAACAGCTCCAGTTTTTTCCGCGAACAATGACTACCGCTGACCCTGCCATCATGGAGGATGACGAGGAGATGCCAATATGGAAAGACCCGTGTATTCATCACCTCAATGAATAGTATGGGGACTGGTTTGAGCAAAGAGAACCCCCCACTAAAGATGTAGTCGTCCAAGTCAATATGGGCAACGAAGCCAATCCAAAGCCAATCTTTATGAGCGGTAGTCTCCCCCCAGAAGAAAAAAGAAGAATTGATCGTTGTTGTTAGGGAATATATCGACGTATTCTCGTAGAACTACAAAGATATACTGGGGCTAGACCCGAATGTGGTGAGCCACTGCCTTAAAATCAAGCTGGATGCTAAACCTGTCAAGCAACAACAAAGACAGTTTCGTCCGGAAATTATGGAGCAATCGTAGCAGAGGTGGAAAATCTCATTGAGCCGGGCTTCATCACAAAAGTGTAGCATCCAGACTGGGTGGCAAATATTATCCCGGTACTAAAGGAGAATGGGACAATCAGGATCTGTGTCGACTACAGAGACCTGAACGCCGCTTGCCCCAAAGATGATTTCCTCTCCCGATCACCGACGTCATTATTAACAATACATGTGGATTCGAGAGAATGTCCTTCATGGACGGCTTTTTGGGATACAATCAAATCAAGATGCATGCGGATGACGCCAAACACACGGCGTTCAGGACGCTCCTTGGCATATTCTGCTATACGGTGATACCGTTCGGCCTGAAGAACGCCGGCGCTACATATCAACGGGCAATGACTAAGGTTTTCCAGGATCATCTCCGGAAGACTGTCGAATGCTACGTCAGTGACTTGGTCGTGAAGAGCCGCGGAAAGGGTGATCACATTAAAGATCTCAGAACAATGTTCGAGCTCATGCGCGCTCATTAGCTAAAGATGAACCCCGCCAAGTCCTTCCTTGGGATGTCCAGTGGCAAGTTCCTCAGCTTTGTCTTCACCAGTAAGGGCATCCATGTCGACCCTGCTAAAGTGAATGCAATTCAAGGCTTACAACCTCCGAGAAATTTGAGAGAGCTCAGAGGATTAAAGGGCGGTTGGCATATATTCGAAGATTCATCTCGAATCTATCCAGAAAGTGCCAGCCATTTTCTAAGCTGAACAAGAAAGGCGTCTCGTTCATTTGCGACAACGCTTGTCAGAAAGCCTTTGAAGAAATCAAAGCATATCTCACGAAGCCTCCTGTTCTTGTTGCACCGCAGTAGGGTAAACCGTTCCTAATCTACACTAAGGAAATGGACCATTCGTTAAGCACTTTGCTCTCGCAAGACGATGACAACGGTCACGAACAGGCAGTATATTATCTAAGCCAAACATTAGTCGGTGCTGAGTCTCGTTACCCGATGATCAAGAAGCAGTGCCTTGCATTAGTGTTCGCGATTTAGAAGATGCGGTACTATTTAGTCAGATAAACAATTTATGTTATATCCAACATAAATCCTGTTCGAATATTCATGACACAACCGGCCTCCATGAGCTGGCGATTAGCAAAATGGGCCTTGCTTTTATCTCAATACGACCTGCACTTTAAACAACAGAAGTCAGTCAAAGGACAAGTAATTTGTGATCTTTTAGCTACAAACCCGATGACGGACGCAGCCGAGCTATACGATGACCTGCCGGATAAAGCTCACGAGGTCAACACTACATCGCATCAACAAATTTAGCGATTGTATTTTGACAGAGCTTCTCGAGCCACTAATGTGGCAAGTGCCCCTGGATGTTCTAAGATCTCCGCTGGAGTTGGAGTTGTCTTAGTTTCTCCGGAGAAACATGTCATGCCCCGTGCTTACTCACTCACTGGACCGTGCTCCAATAACGTGGCCGAATACAATGCATTGCTTATTGGACTTAATTTCGCCAAAGAGTTGGGGGTCGAGTATCTCGAAGCATACGACAATTCACAACTGATAGTCAAGTAGATCCGCGGTGACTACAATGTCAGAAATTCAGATCCACTTCCTTATCACCAGGCAGCCATTGAGATGGCGGACTCATTTGAAGAGTTCTTCATTGAATATAACCCACGCCTTCAAAACACCTACGCGGATGCATTGGCGGCGTTAGCTGTATCGTTGTCACAACCTCCCGAGACTGAGCAGCTGGTCATAGTCAGGACTCATCAATTATTTATTCCTATATACGATGAGGTACAAGGAGACAAGGGAGTGGTTACCAAAAAGGTATACACCACACACGCCAAATTGGAGCTCCAAGATTGGCACTTTCCCATTATCGACTACGTGCTGTATGGTATTCTGCCAAAGGACGTGAAGGAAAGAGAATCCATCTGCTGAAGAGCTCCAAGGTTTTTCTACGACACAGAAACCTAGATATTATATCGTCACGGGTATGATAGTCTTCTGCTCTGATGTCTTTCAAGTAAGGAGGCATATGAAGTCCTTCGGAAAGCGCACGGAGGTGAATGCGGTGCGCACCAATCCGGTCCCAAACTTTATGACCGTATCAAGAGAATGGGATATTTCTGGCCAACGATGGTCAACAACGCAATCGAGTACACTCGAAAATGCCACGAGTGTCAAAATCACGCAAATTACATGTATCAGCCTCCAGAGCAGCTGCATCCTTCGGCTACATCCTGGCCGTTCGAAACATGGAGAATGGACATCATAGGTCCCATTTTTTCTCCGTCGGTCAAAGGCGATCGGTTCATTCTAGCGATCACCGACTATTTCTCTAAGTGGGCTGAAACGATCCCGCTGAAAGAAGTGAAGATGAGTAATGTCGTCAAGTTCATCAACCGCCACGTCATCTACCGACACGGTGTCTCAAGACGGATCGTGTATGACAACGGTCCTCAATTCATCATCAATTCCTTTATCAGGTTTTGCGAAAAGTTCAAGATCTAAGATGTCTCGTCAACAGCATACAATCCCGCTGCGAATGGACTAGCGGAGGCGTTCAACAAGACGATCATCAAGATTTTATCAAAGCTTGTGAAGTCCAACAAACGAGATTGGGACGACAAGCTTGGGTAAGCGCTCTGGGCATATCGTACCACCGTACGCACGCCAACTGGAGCGACCCTATACTCTCTGGTCTACGGGTGTGAAGCAGTTCTTCCGCTAGAAATCTAAATTCCATCACTTCGCATCACCCTCGCAATAGAGATGACGGTTGAAGAACAACATCAAAAACGTCTCGAGGAGCTCGAGATGTTGGATGAGAAGCGCCTGGAGGCTCAACAACGCATTGAGTTTTACTAAGCAAGAATGTTGAAAGCTTTTAACAAGAAGGTGCGACAGAGGAGTTTCAAGGAAAGAGATCTGGTCCTCGCTGCCCGACGACCGATAATCCTCAACTCTAAAAAGAAGGGTAAATTTGAGCCCAAATGGGAAGGCCTGTTTGTAATAGAAACAGTCTATTCGAATGGTGCTTATCGCCTGATTAATCAAAATGGTGACCGGTAATTAATGCCAATAAATGGGAAGTTCCTGAAAAAATACTATCCCTAGTATCTTCAGGATAACCTGTTTCAACAGGAAGTTCCTCGTGGGATATTTTTACCCACTTTCCTAAAGGATAACCCTAAGTTTATCCTCCACTGTAAATTATCCCACAGATCAAATTCATTGACGGTGGGTCTACAAAATTTTCTGGTCCGTTACTAAAATCCCCTCTTGATTCATTCCATGAACAAGAGGCCCACTCAATATTTCTTTCACGCCGGAGATAGAATATGAAATTCTTCCTCTCCAAGCGTATCCTTTCCCTTTCTAGGCCATGCCGACTGAAGGTATGGGTCAGAATAGGATTTTCAGATCAGGTCGTCTGACTGAAGGTCACCTGAATCTTTTCGATTCTCTGAGTGAAAACCCTACTCTTAGTCTCACTCCTCTTTCAGGTAGCGCCGACTGAAGGTACGCGGCGGAACTTTCATCCTAGGTAGCACCGACTGAAGGCATGCGTCAGGATTTTCAGACTAGGTTGTCTGACTGAAGGTCGCCTGAGTCTTTTCGGTTCTCAGAGTAGAGATCCCACTCTTAGTTCCATCTTCATTCTAGGTAGTGCCGACTGAAGGTATTCGCCAGGATTTTTAGACCAGGTTGTCCGCCTGAAGGTCGCATGAGTCTCTCCAGTTCTCCGAGTGGAGATCCCACTCTTAGTTGCACCTTCTCCTAGGTAGCACCGACTGAAGGTATGCCCCAGAATTTTCAGACCAGGTTGTCTGCCTGAATGTCACCTGAGTCTTTCCAATTCTCAGAGTGGAGATCCCACTCTTAGTTCTATCTTCTCCTAGATAGCGTCGACTGAAGGTATGCACTGGGAATTTCATACCAGGTTGTCTGACTGAAGGTCACCTGAGTCTCTCCGGTTCTCAGAGTTGAGATCCCACTCTTAGTTCTATTTTCATACTAGGTAGCACCAACTGAAGGTATGCGCCAGGATTTTCAGACTAGGTTGTCCGCTTGAAGGTCACCTGAGTCTTTCCATTTCTCAGAGTGGAGATCCCACTCTTAGTTTCATCTTCATTCTAGGTAGCGCCGACTGAAGGTATTCGCCAGGATTTTCAGACCAGTTTGTCTGCCTGAAGGTCACATGAGTCTCTCTGGTTCTCTGAGTGGAGATCCCACTCTTAGTTCCACCTTGTCCTAGGTAGTGCCGACTGAAGGTATGCGCCAGGATTTTCAGACCAGGTTGTCTGCCCGAAGGTCACCTGAGTCTTTCCGATTCTCAGAGTGGATATCCCACTCTTAGTTCCATCTTCTCTTAGGTAGTGCCGACTGAAAGTATGCGATAGGATTTTCAGACCAGGTTGTCCGTCTGAAGGTCACCTGAGTCTTTCCGATTCTCAGAGTGGAGATCCCACTCTTAGTTCCATCTCTTCCTAGGCAGCGCCGACTAAAGGTATGCGCCAGGATTCACAGGCCAGGTTGTTCGCTTGAAGGTCACCTGAGTCTTTTTAGTTCTTGAAGTAGAGATCCCACTCTTAGTTCCATCCCTTCTTAGGTAGCGCCGACTGAAGGTATGCACCAGGATTTTCTGATCAGGTCAACTGACTGAAGGTCACCTGAATCTTTTCAGTTCTTAGAGTGGTGATCCCACTCTTAGTTCTATCCCTTCCTAGGTAGCGCCGACTAAAGGTATGCGCTAGGATTCTCAGGCCAGGTTGTCCACCTAAAGGTCACCTGAGTCTTTTCTGTTCTTGGAGTGGAGATCTCACTTTTAGTTCCATCCCATTCCTAGGTAGCGCTGACCGAAGTTATGCGCTGGGATTTTCAGATCAGGTTGTCCGACTAAAGGTCACCTGAATCCACTTGACTCCCAGGGCAGAGTGCCTGCTCTTGTCTCATTCATTCACCATGAGAGATAGAATATAAAATTCTTCCTCTCTCACCAATTTAATCCTATTAATAAAACCCCTTAATCTAAGAATCATCTTGGGGAATTTGACCCCGAATCCTAAGCAGCGATAGGTCGACGCCTCACACGCATCGCCGAGTTATTCTTCCCGTGAAAAAGACGAAGACTATGTATTCAATATCATAGCACCAAGTCTAAGAGAGTTTCATTCTCTTAGCACAACGTCACGTACAGAACAGATTCAAATAATCCGCACACTAGCCCGATTTAAACGGTAGTCAGTAAAGGCATACCAAATCCCTTGAGGGCTGGAGGTTGGCCAATAACCCCAAAGTCGTCGCCTAACATGCATTGCCGGTTAGTCTCTTACCCGCAAAAGAGTACGAAGTCTATGTATTCAATATCATAGCACCAAGTCTAGGAGGGTTTCATTCTCTTAGCACAACGTCACGTGCGGAACGGGTTCAGACAATTGGCATACTAGCCCTATTTAAACAGTAATCGGTAAAGTCTTATCAAATCCATTAATGGCTGAGGGTTTGCCAAAAATCCTATAAGTATTATGGTTAATTATTTCTGACAAAATAAAAGAATCATAATAAAGCATAAAAAGAGAAGGGAGGCATATTTTATTGATGAAGACTGAAATTACAATTCCTTAGACATTAAATTTGTGATAGCAAATTTGTTGTCTTATTCCGGACACCTTGTCAATGAAAGCTCATCGAAGTTCCTCTTGTAGCTCAGCCCTGAAAGACTCCTCGCTGGTGTTTAGGGTCTTTGCAGTCTCCTCCTCAATCTCAGTTAGCTTTTTCTTCGAGAGCTCAAACTTCTCAGACACGATGACAAGAGTTTCTTCTTTGTTGGCTTTTGTCAGCTTCAAGACACTCAGGCTCTCCCTCTCTGCGTGGTGCCCCTGCTCAAGCTGTACTATCTTAGCCTCGCTCATGGCGACGCAAGACTGAAGATGGCCTAGGGATAATGAAGTCTCAGCAACAGCGATCTCTAAATAGTGCGCCTGGTCTCACTGCATCTGGACTTCGAGCTCAATGAAAACACAAGCTTCAGGCCAAGCTGCCAGACAAACCTCTGTCTTTGCGGCTATGTATGAAGAGAGCCCTGCTACCTCCAGTTCCTGTAAACTCTGAAGCTTAGCCTCTAGATAGTCGAGGTCATCAGCGATAGCGTGGGATAGCTCTAGTTAACCCGCATCCCGTATCAAGGCCGTCCGTGGGTCGAGAAACGGCCGGAACTGACGGAGGGAAAGCCCGCTGCTGAGGAGCGTGTCTATCACTGTGGATACCAAGGAGAGGAACGAGTGGACCTCTACGCGGTTGATAAGCTGAGATGGATCATCGTCTGACATCAATGCTCTCACTAAGTCATGAAGCTTCATCATAGGCCCTACAAGCAAAAAGAGAAGGGTTAAACACTCCCAAATCCTAAATGAGAAATCGTTATGAGTACTATCAGTTGAACGGTCCGTACTTGTTTCCCTTAGGACAGCTCCTTGCTCTGACGGGGCCATCGAGGGGGCATCAGTCAGTGGCGCATCGGCTGTCATAGTCGGTCCCTCGATCTGTACGTCTGACATGACATCAGCTGTGGCAGCTGACTCTGGAGGAGTAACAGAATGAAGAGTTCCTGTCACCAACGAGGGATCTTTCAATTTCATAGAATTATAGTTGTACTAGTCAAGGCTGGCTAGTCCTATGATTATTGAAAAAGGGGACCCATACCCTTAGAGGAACTAGCCTCGGTATTCCCGGGAATCACTGGCTCAGGCTGATTATCACCTGGAAGTTAATCATCTCTGGGCAAGCCGTGTATCAAGTCATCTGGAGGTATATCCATGGGCAAACTATCGTCATCAAAGTCCTCTATCGAGAAATCTGATATAAGAGGACATGAGTAGAGGAAAAAAAATAAGGAATCCACACTTAGCTAAAATGACTTACTTTTTGCGGCAGAGTTGGTCTCCCTAAGTCCCGCTTCCATACTAGCTTCCTGCAATTTTTCTAAAAGAGCAAGAAGCATAGACACAATTAGGAGAGGCACAAATTCTGAGTCATTCAATTCTCCTATTCGTCGTCTAAATGGAGGATTACCAATATTAGATGTACCTGGATTTACCAAATCAGGTCCTATGTTGGTAGAATCAAGCTCTCCTGCCATAGCTCGGTGCACTTGCTGAGTGAAACTAGGCTTAGCAAAGTCGAGAAGGGGAAATCAAAATTGGTGTCGCCACCCCCACATTCTCTTGCACAAAGATCAAAATTGTGAACCTCGAGATCAAGGAGTCAAGTAATCAAAAGGACTACAGGTTGGTTGAGCATTACCTCTGTCGTTGATAGAGTATTCACCAGTCAAGTCCACGTCGAAGGCCTGAGGAGCAGAACGGGACTTGTGGGCTAGCTTCTTTCACTTAGGTTGAGCCCCAGCTCGAGGCTTTCCCCCATGACAAGCACGAACCGCCTCCTTTTCTGATACTCCTAGAAGGTTAAGGCATTGTCAAACATGATAACTAGAAAAAGGGGACAATAAAATAGAGAGAGAGAGAGGAGGAGAGAGTACCAGATGAGTCTTGCGGCGCTTCCTCTGTGCTCGAGCAGCCCTCTGAATCGTTTGAGTGTCGGCTCGAGAGACCTCTTCGACCCTTAACTTGCTAAGAGACTTCACAGGAACATGCTTGTTGGTAGCCAAGAGCCAACTGCAGTATAAGCACGTCGACTCTAGCTGGCGGTCAGTACTCAGAAGGCTAAACCTAACACCGGTGCACCTTGTCACGCTCCATGGCCATGCTCGGACACCGTCCACCAGTCCACCGTGAGTTCGAAACTGCCGGTTCAGATTTCCAACATAAAGTTGGTCATAGCCAAACTGACGGGCTAAGTGAGACAGGAAATATAGCTCAATGTAGCACTCATCCTTCACCCGAAAAGTGAGATAGCCCGACCTGATGTTTGTCGGTCAATTGAAGCAGCCGATATCTAGTAAGGTCTGATTTGCCCTTGGTCTTTCTTTGTCAATCAAAGATTCTCCATACTGACCAGAGAATCAGGGAAAGCATCTGGAGAAGACCCAACCTTTGTGAATTTGCAGCTGCCTCCTTATCTCTGGGAATCCATGCCCCTACCATTTGCAGTCCTCTAACGATTGGAGTAAACGACGAGCCTCGATGCTGACATCATATCACAGCAATGAAGGATGAACCAGGCCATCAAGTAGGTGTATGGGAGCTCCACTTTGACGTGAGGAACCTAATGTGATGGTTCGCCCTTTTCCTGAGTGAAGGTGTTGGTTATCTGACGAAGCCCACGGTGAATGCTAGCCACCATCACTGGAAGAAGGCATAATTCCTTCTTGTAAGCAAGCTGAACTGCAGGATAGAGTACCTCTAATGATAACGCATCGCTGGACTGGTACGACACCATGCATTTCTTCATCCAAACAGTGAGGAAGCTGGTCAAAAGAGTCACTGATTAGATCGGCGTCACTGCATACCATAAGAAGGTCGAGAACTTGGTCCCTGCAGAGAAACCACTCTCGGTGCTACCCGGGGTATAGGATCTAGCACTAGATTTCCGAATCAACTCATTCATTTTCAAAGTAGTGAGAGGAGACAACTCGCAATCTCTTCGCCAGAAAGGCCATCCAAATTACTGAATAAGTAGCTCGCAAACTACTTCAGGCCTATCTGCGACTTCTTCTTCGCTAACGGTCCAATCTGTGCCAGGGCAATATGATAGTGGCAGGTGAGGTCTCACAAAGTGTCGTAGCGGCCAGGCATGCGATCCCTCAACCGGCTCAATTCTCAATTCAAAGGGAAGTACTCCTGATATATCGTCTTCCCCATGGGTAAACCCGAGACCCGGTGCATCTCATGGAGAGCTAATCCTAACTCACCATGTCGGGTCAATAACGTGTTCAAATCAAGATTGTAGAGCTTAGATAAAGTGAAGAAATGGCTGGCATTGATCGGAAGCCCGTACATAGTGGCACTGACCGTGGCGTATAAGCCACAGGCACGAAGCTCCTTGCCCCATCGGTCAATAATGTAACTCGTTAGACGAGTACACTAGAGCCTGTCTGCAGAGTGAACCCAGCCATAGAATCTGTGAAGGGGCACTGGCATCTCTCGTCCTAGCTGTGCGAGATGATTCTTCAAAGTCTGAGCAAGGCGGTGAGTCTAACCCCAAAACATCAGGACGTAATCTGACAACACGGCTCCTGAGCGAGCCCGGGACCGACTGGTGGGTAATAAACCCACAGTGAATATAGTCATGCTCCTCCGTCAGGCACCACGACATCTCCCGTGCCCGAGCCTGGTGCCTCAGCTCAGTCAATCAACGATGGCAGGGTATCCACGGGAGGTATAAGAACCTCCCCATCATACTTGTGCAGCTATTGCTCACTCTCAATGAAGACTGCATCCGAATCCTCGACGGAGTTGCCAAGCAGGTAGTCTGTCTTTCTCAGAGGCTGAGTAGAACTGGTGTCCCTCACAAGTAGTGCGTCAGTCATCAGCAATCTTAATAAATGAGGGCTCCCCTCAAGTACCACTTGGGTCACCTCTGCCTGCGTATGCGGTGTGAACTGGGGCGAAGTAAAAATGGCAGGGTCGTCACATGTGGAATAGTACTCGCCGCGGCGTCCATCAACCGTATGAGAAGGAAACACGCCAGAGGGATACTCAACTGAAATAAAAAAATCCAGACGGGTTAAACTCATTTATAAAATACATTTGGAGAGAAATATGAGGCGTTGAACTCATCTCACAAATCCGTGAGATAGAGTCATGACCTTATGCTGGATGCATCACGGGCTCGTAGGACAGTATACCTAGTCGCATGAATAAAGTAACGGGATATCCTATCCTACCGACTGCAATACATCGCAGAATTGTTCACGTCATCGGCTAAAATGTAAGCATCGATCCTCACCAAGGAGGAATCAAGGCTCTTCCCAATCGCCTTACCAAGGAGAACGAAGCGGGGACACGGTATGCGTATTTAAGCTGTGTAAGCATCGATCCTCACCAAGGAGCAATACAGGTTCTTCCCAATCACCTCAGCAAGGAGGACGAAGCGGGGATGCGGTATGTGAATGCAAGCTATGAGAAGCAAAAGGACGTGAAAAGTTCACTAGCAAACAATGAGGGTACACCCTCACGTGAAGGGGTAGACGGCTGGCTCCTCAAAGCGCGTGATCTCCTGACGACATTGAAAGCTGCAAAAAGACAAAATAAGGTCAGATATGCAGTTGAAAAAGCTAGAAAAATTAGTAAAAATGCTAAAAAAGGCAGAAAAAACCCGTTTTGGTCAGGTCGTGGCTCATCGGCCACGGCCAAAGCACCAATGGGTGCCTTGGCACCACCGTGGCACCATGAGGTGCCTCGGCCTGACCGAGGCACCATGAGGTGCCTCGGCTATGACCAAGGCACCAACTGGTGCCTTAGTCAGGGCCGAGGTGCCCAACACCTCGCTGTGCCAAGGCGCTCGACCATGGCCGAGCCTTACTCCCTATGTGCGCCCTGAAACAAAGAAAAAAAAGAAGAAGAAAAGAAAAAAAGAATAGGAAAATAGAGAAGAAGAAAGAGATATTAAACCCTAGTTTTCTTTTTTCATTCAAACCCTAATTTTTGTATTAGAGCCCTAGCCTTATACACTTACCCAAAGATTGAAGAGGGTTTAAGACGCAAGACGAGAAAGCAAAAGAGAAAAAGAAGAAGGGGGGGGGGCAGCCTAGGTCAGAGGAAAAGAGGGGAGAAGGGTTTTTATAACAGCCTCCAAGTGGACCCAAACTTGTTCCAATTAGGACTCTAATCAAACCCTAATTAGGAATTCTAACTAGGGCCATATCCGGATGCCAAACAATGCCAAATTAGCCCATTAATTAGCTCCTCCTCTCGCCCACATATCTGAGTGATCTCGGACATTTATTCAACAAAATTATTATCTCATGAAGGCCACTTCATATCTGGTTCAATTAATTCAAGCCCCAGAATTACTCCACAAAGGTACACGAGTATAAACTATTTCCTATTTTGGTCGAGAAGTTCCTAGAGATTATTTTCACAAAATATTCTTAAGGATAACTTGCCAACCTCTAAACGGGTATATAAGGATAAACTAAATCCTTGAAAACTCCAGTAAACGCACAAGTATAAACTGTGTTGACACCAGGCAACGTACCGCTGCCAGAGGATTCGCCGATCAACAGCTAGAGTCCAAGCAAACTGGACGCCGGTCAACACGTTGCACTCGACGATCGAAGGCTAAATTCTCAAGAAATACTAGCGCCTACCAATGCGTCGAAACAATCAATTCACTGATCAACAGAGGAGTCTCATAAAAAGTTTAATTGTTAGTCAAACGACAACTCACCGATATGAGTCAGAAATGAATGAACTCAGTCAGCTTCAGTTTAAGATTCCGACAATGGTTAGGCAAAAAAATTACAACACCGTAATGCCTTCAGCTATCCTACAAAGCACTGGAGAATCTAAAAGGATTGCAGGAATCAAATGCTAAAGCTAATCTCAGAATAAGAAATTCATCTATCGGTTTTAGGTCAAGATCTCGACAACAGTCAGACAAAAAAATGCAGTACTGTGATGCCTTCAACTATCCTACAAAGCACTTGAGAATCTGAATGAATTGGAGAGATCAAACACCAAAGACATTCTCAGGTCCTGTCATACCGACTGAAGGTTCAGGCCTATCATATCTAAAGTATCCCAGACTCGTCTAAAAAATCGAGACTAAGACACTTTAGAGGGGGTATCTGTAGGCGTTAAAAATTGCTTATCAGTACCCGAACGAGACTTGTGACAGTGGGTTGACAACCGATGACCCATCCAACGATGCGATCAAGAACCGCTGACGATCTAATCACGCCACAAAATGTACAAAGTGAGTCGACGAGTGCATGAAGCGAATTAGCAAGGCGTACAAGTCAGTGAAGCGACGGATCGTGGAATAAATTCAACGATGAAGCTTCAGATCAGCGAGTTTTGACAAGGCGAGTCAACTAGACTGGAACGTCAACCAGACGGAATCAACCGGACTCAAGCGTCGACGGAACTACACCGATCAGATTCTAAAATCAACAAGGTGATCAACTGGGTTCGAGTTCGACACGACCGGATAAAACAAGATTGGATAAAATTCCGGACGAACTACCGGATGAACAAGATCGAAAAAGATCGGGAGAAAAAACCCAAATGAATGTCTCAGCTCAGGCCGAGGCACCAGAGGGCCCCTCAGCCAAGTCGAGGCACCAGGGCACCTCGACACAGTAAACCCCGACCTATAAATAGGCTAGGGGGTTCAGTTTCAAGGGTTGGAAAAATTCGTCTCTCGTACACAGATCTGAGCATTTCCAAAGAAGAAAACCCAGATCTAGATCCAGTGCAAGCGAAGAATGCCTTCCGCTTCAGATCCACACTATGGGGAGAAGATTCAACAGGAGATCTAGATCAGATCTATGGCGATTCTCTCTGTATCTAAGCTTAGTCTTAATCCCGAGAAGAGCAGTGACTTCACTTGGTCGATTTCACTTGCTTTAGGCTATTTATTTCCTTCATGAAATAGCCCCTCAATCCCGTAGATCTTGACTTGGATCAGATTACGCGACTGTCCACAGACGGAATAGAGTCTCTGGCACAGGCAAAGACACCCACACAAGCGAGGATCCGATAAACGGATCCCGCGTTTGTTCAACTAGGGTTATAAAGTTGTGATCTTTTTCGGTTTTCGTTGTAAACCTTATAAAAAGATGATTTTTATTTGAATTTCGTTGTAAAAAATAAATTTGTAATGAATTCAATCAATGACAATCAAAACAACTTCCCCGCAAACACTGGCCTCGGCCTGGGTTTCTAGGCTTTGCCCATGCCCGGGCAGGTCCGGCCCAGCTGGGCCGGGTTCGGGCACCGGGCCGTGGACAATTGTGGATAGGCCTACTTTCATTCACAGCTAATCCGAGGTCTTACTACCTCATCTCCTCTCAAGGTGCAATTTCCCTCTCCAAACTCAACTATGTTTTCCCTATCTCTTTACCCTTTCTATTTTTCCTTTAATCTTGATAGTTACCTTTTAACCCTACCTTTTTCCACCTAAGTTTGCTATAAATTTGACCTCTCCAAACCTAAATCACACATAATTTCCCTCATTCATCTTCTCCTTATAAGCCTGATGGATACCTCTGCGGCAAACTTACTGGCTCAAATTGAAGATAAGTTGGCCCGATTGTCACTGGAACCTACTGTGAAGTCCTCTTTATATGATATCTGGATTATTTCAGAATCTTTGGGTGTATTGCATATACTCATGTTCCTGACCAGAAGCGAACGACAAGGGAGAAAAATGCATTTTTCTTGGTGTAAGTGATCACCCAAAAGCTTATAAGCTTTATAATCCTATCACTAAGAAAATTGATATCAGTCGTGGTGTACTTTTCGATGAACAAAGCTTTTTGCCATGGAATGAGAATGTTAGCAAGCAGCATAAATCTATCAACTTTGATGTAGTCAATGTAGAAGAAGGGCAGCAGCAGATGGCCAACAATCAGCAAGAGGGGCAGCAGCAGATGGACAACAATCAACATGCTTCTAATAGTCCAGCAAATACACCCACTGCTACAAAAACTGAAGATCGACCTCAATGCATTCGAAGAAGACCTGCATGGATGTCAGATTATGAGGTAACCAAAGTCGACCAATCTGAGGACCCACTTACACCATTTTGCTCTAATCTCAGATTGTGATCCTACAATTTTTGATGAGGCTGTCAAAGAATCAAAATGGCGAGATGCAATAGATGAAGAAATTGCTGCCATTGAATGGAACAACACATGGGAGTTGACAGAACTTCCTGAAGGGGAGAAGACAATTGGTGTCAAGTGGGTGTACAAGACAAAGCTGAAGGAGAATGGTGAAGTTGACAAGTACAAGGCGCGATTAGTAGCCAAAGGGTATAAGCAAGAGTTCGGAGTGGATTACAAAGAAGTCTTTGCTCCTGTTGCAAGACATGATACAATCAGACTTGTGATTGCTTTAGCAGCGCAACATTCGTGGCCTATTTTTCAATTGGACGTGAAATCGGCTTTCTTGCATGGCGAACTTCAAGAGCAGGTATTTATTGACCAACCTTCTAATTATGTGAAGCTTGGAAATGAAAATAAGGGTTTTAAACTGAGGAAAGTATTATATGGCCTAAAACAGGCTCCACGAGCTTGGTATGGCTGTATTGAATCTTATTTTCTAAAGAATGGTTTTCAGAAATGTCCATATGAGCATACACTCTTTATTAAGATTGGAAAAGAAGGTAACATGCTTATTGTGTGCCTATATGTTGACGATCTGATTTGCATTGAAAGTGATCCTGCCATGTTTGAAGAATTCAAGCAATCCACGACGCATGAGTTTGATATGTCTGATCTTAGAATGATGCACTACTTTCTTGGCATTGAAGTGGTGCAATCAACTACTGGAATTTTCATTTCTCAAAGAAGTATGTCTAAGATATTCTGAAAAGGTTTCAAATGAAGAACTGCAACTCTGCCAACACACCTACTGAAGTGGGACTGAAACTTGTGCGAGATCCTGAAGGAAAGGAGGTCGATAGCACGTTGTACAAGCAAATTGTGGGGAGTTTGATGTACCTAACAGCTACACGATCTGACATAATGCATGCTGTAAGTCTCATCAGCAGGTACATGGAGTGTCCAAAGGAGATTTATCTCTTGACTGCAAAAAGAATTCTTCGATACCTGCAAGGAACTTCAAGCTATGGACTGCTCTATAAGAAAGGTGAAAAATCTGATCTTATTGGCTTCACTGATAGTGACTATGCTGGAGATCAAGATAATCGAAAGAGCCTGTATTCAAGCAAGCAATTGTTACCATGTCAACAACTGAAGCAGAGTTTGTAGTTGCAACAACTTGCATCTATCAAGCAATTTGGCTGAGAAGCATGCTTGAAGAGCTGAGTTTCAAGCAAGGAGGTGCAACTACCATTTACTGCGATAATAGTTCTGCAATCAAGCTCTCTAAAAATCTTGTTCTACATGGAAGAAGCAAGCACATAGATGTGAAGTTTCATTTTCTAAGAGACTTGACAAAGGGATGGAGTAGTTGATCTTCTCTATTGCAGAAATGAAGATCAAGTTGCATATATTATGACTAAACCACTGAAGGTGCCCACGTTTCAGAAGCTGAGGGAGCTACTTGGTTTTTGCACACTTGAATAAACTGAATGTTTGAGAACTTTCAGTTTAAGAGAGGGATTGTTAGTAGTATGATTCTGAATTTTTCAGTTTACCATGTCAAAGTAGTTTGTCTCAGTTTGTTTTTGCTTTAACTAGTCTTCAGGATAAAATCTAGGATCTCGTGGGCTTACTAGAGTTTGTTAAGCAAGTCATTAGGAGGTAGTGGTGCTAGCTTCCTACTTTCTAGTGTTCAGTTTGTATAAGCTCTTTATTAGGAGCAGCTTTGTACTTGAGCTGTTGGCAGTAAAGTGTTTTTTTCCTTGTGATCATTTGCCTCTCTTGTCTCCCATATAATTAATCTCTCCACCTTAAAACTAACAGAAACTACGGGTCTATTTGGTTAGGAAGAAAATGAGAGAAAGGAAACGATGTGAAAGCTGGAGAAAATAAGATGCCTTGGACAACATGCCATGGACCTTTTTCCTCACTACCTCATCTCCATATAATTAATCTCTCCACCTTAATTTTGCTTTATTTTGTACTAAGCTGACAAGATGCCTTGGACACACAACATTAAAGATCGGTTCATATTATAGAGAAACTAGCGTATTCAGTGTGTAATGATTGTAAGTTTTTTTATTAGAGATAATGAGACGCATTTATAATTAAACATATTTTGTAGTTATATATAATGAGACACATCTATAATCATAATCTAAAGAGTAAGTCCAAAAATGGTCTCTACTATAACATTATTTTCTACTTAAATTTCATAAAAACTAACAGAATACTGATTTACTTTCCAATTTCCTTTTACGATTTTCTTCCTAACCAAAAAATAGAAAGAATCTTATTTTCTTTTCTTTTTCTTTTCTTTTCTTTTCTTTTTTTTTTCTCTCCCCCTTTCATTTTCTTTTCTCCCTATTCCCTCAAACCAGACATACCTACATGTATGAGAAAGAAAAGAAATACCTAGGGAAAGACGCACAATTTGTTTTTGATTATTTCAGAAGCATGCAAGAGAATGATCCTTGTTTTGTTTGGGTCATACAAGTCGATGAGTGAAGGCTACCGAATGTCTTTTGGGTAGATGCAAAATCTAGAAAACATTGTCATCATTTTGTTGTATTTGATACAACATACAAAGTTAATAAATACAAATTGCCTTTACAGTATTCACCGGGACGAACAATCACATGAAATCGACACTATTTGGTTGTGCACTACTTTGCAATGGGACAGAAGATTCTTTTATTTGGCTTTTCAAAACATGGATTTGTTGCAATGAATGGGAAGCATCCAATTGCGATAATGACGGACCAAGACAGAACTAATACTGTAGCGGTGAATGAAGTTTTTCCAAATAATCATCATTGTTATTGCATGTGGCATATACTTAAGAAGGTGCCCAAAAGTTATCAATTGCATGTGCGTCCTATGAACAATTCCACAAAGATAACTATAAATGTATTTATAAATCTCAAACATGTGAGGAGTTTGAAAGTAGGTGGAGATTACTTTGGAGAAGCATAACCTTGCTCGAAATGGAACGGTTGGATTCGTTATATGCTAATCGAAGGAAGTGGGTTCCTGCATAGGTGAGGAATTTTTTTTTTTTTTTGGCTGTTTGTCTACTACATAAATAAGTGAAAATATGACTTCTTATTTTGACAACTATATCACTGTTGTGCCCTATTGCATGCCTTTGGGAAGCAATACGAGAGAGAACTAAAAGATAGAATGGATAAAGAGAAAGAAGTGGAGTATAAAACACTTTATGAGACTCCCAAAAAGCATACAGTTATGCTTATTGAAAAACAGGCCGGTAATGTTTATACAAGAGTGACATTCTATAAATTTCAAAAAGAATTGGATCATAGTTTGGGGTGCATAGAAGAATAAATTGTTAGTGATGGAGAATCTCACACCTATCTTGTGAAGCTACTTGAAAATGGAGATGGAGATGGAGATGGAGATAAAGATGATAGTACTATAATGATGGAAAAGAATCGTACACACACTGTAATATTCAATCAAAGAGAACAAGTTGTTCATTGCTCTTGTAGGGTGTTTGAATTTAAAGATATGCCTTGCAGGCATGTTCTAACTATTGTGCACAGCGGAAATTTCGGCAGCACCTCTGGTGCGCAAAGGGCACAATAAGAGAGCTAGATCGCAATAAGAATTCCCGTCTCACTAAGGAAACAAGAATTTGAAGCAAATATCTCAACAAAGTGGGATATTGGCACTTCCTCTCATCAGTTCTAGGACTGACCTGTCGAGGGAACCTAAAAGCTATTACAAATCACACAAAATTATTACAAACTAACTCAACAGCAAAATACACGAGTTTTACGTGGTTC
>JBAKGM010000081.1:17325816-17350338 GCA_037177215.1 Asparagus racemosus | reverse complement strand
CAAGCGCGCTCGCCAAAGGCGACGACAGAGCATGGCCCGCAAGTTTGCCAAGGCCATGGAATCCATGGATGGGGTCCGCTACGAGGCAGATCTAAGGTCCAGGCTGACGCAAAGGCTCTAGCCTCAAGTGTTCGATGGTCTCCCCAAGTCGTTAGTCAACGAGTGGGTCCGTATCAGATGGAACTGCTCCACACTCCAGGAGCGCATCCGGAAGCGGCGAGCGCTCCTCGCGCAAGCACGAGCCCTGGTAAAGTTGGCTCGTGAGATGAAAAAGAAGGAGGTGGCAGAAAAGCTGTCGACGCATCGCCTAGTTTGGAGGCCCAAATTAACCGGCTCTCCAGCTCCGGCGATCGCGGCGTCCAAGCCTACAACCCCCAGCACTTCAGTTATTGCCCCAGCGCTCAAGCTAAAAGCTGCGAGCACCTCGGCACTAACAACTTCGGCGCCCAAGCCAAAAGTCCAAGGCGTCCTGACGTCAACCACTCCGGCAACGAAGCCGACACCTCCTCGCGCTTCGACCAAAGCTGCCGTGGCGCCAACACCATCTCCGGCGCCCGCATCCACGCCTCCGGTGAAGCCAGCTCCTGCCAAGACTGGAAAACTGACCCTCAAGGAGCGCCTCGGTCCGCTGCCGTCGAGGGAATCAAGGGTCACTCCTCTTGCAGGAGGTCGAACTCACCTCGAGGCTCTTCCCGTTCCACCTACCGGACTCAGAATCGAGATTCGAGAGCCAGCCAAGACTTCGCACCGACGGAGGTCAAGGCGAATTACTTTCAGCTCCTTCGATGAAACAATCCGTACTCAGAAGGAGACGTTGTCGTCTGATGACGATGACGTTATACCCGAGAGGGCATGCCAGCACGCGATAGGTTGCTCCGGCAATTATGTCGACTAGTTGTACTACCGTGATGCAGGATCAAAAAAATCCCGAAAGAGAAGATCTTCTGAGAAGCCAGCACATTGCCCCTATTCTAAACTCATCAAGGCAGTGTTGTCGGAGTGCCGCTGCAATCAAGTGACTCTGAATCGAGCTTCTATATTCGACAGGCTTGGCGATAGAATACCAAGGCCCCGATCAAGACGCTTCAGAAAATCAGCATCCCGAAGCAATGAATTGTTGAAGGTCACGAACAATATGACAAGTCGAGGAGCGTCGACTCGTACTGTTCCATTGCCGTCATTTGAGCGTGACAAGACTCTAAAACAGAAGCTCTTCGGTCCAAGAAATGGGTAGGCATGTACCTATCTTCTACCCGGGGAACTCGGTCATGTTGAGGACCAACTGTGGATGTCCCCAATAGCAATCGCTTTAACTTAGACCAATTAGCCTCAGCAATATCATTGAGACGGTAAGGATGAGGCCAGCTCAAGTCTTCTCGGATAGACTTCTCGCCAGTAGGGAGAGTCTTCTCGATACTTGGCTCTTTTCCTCGCCGATGAGTTTGCCCTGCTGAAACATCTTTCATAATTCCCTCAGATGTCGCTTGAACACCAGAGGAGGTCGCTAGACGAGACCCTCTTTCACCTTCTTTCAAAGATCCACCTGTGGTAATAATGTCACTTCCGGTCCCCTCGACCATCCCCCCTAGACCTCAGCCTGATACCTTCGAGCATTGTCTATGTTCAAGATTTGCAGTCTGACTAGCTGACTGCATTATAGATGTGGTCGGCAGGGGCGACGCACCCGAACTCTTAGACGGAGGCGCACGAGGCACGTCTTCCCGAAGACGCTTGGCCGGTCCCGACGAAGGACCTTCTTGATCTTCTGGTCTGGAAATCCTATGCTCCACAACAACAGAACTGGTACTTAGAATCAGCCTGTTTGCTCTTTTATGATCCTTGGCAGAAGGCTTTATGGGCGAAATTCTGGCTACACGCAAGACGGAGTTGTCGAAAATATCCTTAAGCCTACGAGAGCCAGTAAACATTTTTACCCTTTCTAGATCTTCTTCATCGGTAGATGATAACGCCTTGGCCTTTAAGCCATCCTTGATTGCCTCGGGCTAGCCTGCGCAGAATAGCCCCAAGTCGTCACCTTCTACCCATACAAAATTCTCCTTCCAATCCTTGATCGAATCCAGAAGCCCTTCCACGAGCTTGAAGCTCGTCATATTGTGAAAGTGATAATGCGGCTCTTTCTTATACACCCTAACACTGATCAAATGGCTGAGAACCGCCAATGATGGTTCGAGCTTTATCCAATGGCAAATAACAATGTACGCCATCAACGTAGCAATGGCGTTCGGCTTTAATTGAACAGAGGAAATCCCTAGGGATGTGCAAACTTCATCAATGAAGGGATGGAGCGGCAGCCGCAGTCCGAATTCCAAGTGCTTGATATAAAGAAGATTCCGACGCCCCCCATGCTGAAAAATTACCTCAGATCTTGTAGGCGCCACCAAAGGATAAGATGATGGAATATCAAAACAAGCGAGCAGTGATTGCAACTCGGATTTAGTTATTTTGGAGAAGAAGGTCACCAATATCTCTTGCCTGGTGTTGAGTGCTGAGGAACTCTCCATTGTTGCGAACGACGCGAAAGGAGTGAATAAGAAGAAGAAGATCAAAGATTGCTTAAGCAAGAATGCAAGAATAGTTAAGAGGGATTCCCTCCGTTTCTTTCGCACCTCCTTTTATAAGATTGCTGGAGAGACATCTATCACAATCTTAGTGGCTGAAGCCCTCCACTTATGACAGCCCAGATCAAATGTCAGAATTCTAAGAGCCTCGCCTACGCGCAAAATAGCCTACAAACAGGCACGAACCGCGAGACACCCACAGTCAAAAGTTGATGATGACGTCAGCCACGTCTTCTCAAAAAAGACGCTACGCATCCCATCTCATTAAATAGCTTCACGACAAACAAGCATAGATTAACTTTCGCTCGGACTAGCCTTATCGACTGATCCAAGCCCCAAGCGAAAGGGGCCAGTGCTGTAACCCACTATGAAAAGAACAGTAATCCAAGGATGATTAGTAGACAAGTTTCCGCATTACGGCTAATGACACATTAATCCACCTACTAAAACAAGAACCACCACGAAGGCATGACAAGTCAACACTTCCACACCCGGCAGATCCGTGCCCTTCTCAGCCCCGGCAGCTTGCGAGCGGAGCTAAAAGGCGTTAGCTCTCGGCCTCGAAGCTTTCGTGCTTTCTCAGCCCTGACAGCTTTCGAGCGGAGCTTAAAGGCGTTAGCTCTCGGCCTTGAAGCTTTCGCGCCCTTCTCAGCCCCGATAGCTTGCGAGCGGAGCTAAAATGCGTTAGCTTTCGGCCTCGAAGCTTTCGCGCCCTTCTCGGCCCCTGCAGCTTTCGAGCAGAGCTAAAGGGCGTTAGCTCTCAGCCTTGAAGCTTTTGTGCCCTTCTCGACCCCGGCAGCTTGCGAGCGGAGCTAAAAGGCGTTAGCTCTCGGCCTCGCAACTTTTGTAACCCACCCGGTTATATCCACATGGCAAATTCTTATTAGCAGAGCTCCGATACAATACCGCCGTTCTCTTGTTCACCTCAGAACAGAAGATAACAAAAACACCTCAAAACCCCCGCCTCACAGAAGTCAATCCCATTAAAGAAAAATCCGGCGTAGTGGGCCCCTTGCGCCTGCAAATCATCATCACCAACAGTTCTCTGACCAAGTTCTCACCTCCTAGCACTTCCTAGGATGACTCATCATTTCCGACTAATAACCGGTTACCATGTGTCAATAATAACTGTTGTATCTTTAATGCACCCTCAACGTTAGTTACCAGGATACCCTCAACCACCTCTATAAATATAAGGTTTGAGTTCATCAACGGTAGGTTTTTTCTTGGAACCATAGAATAGCAATTTTCTTTCCTCCTCCTCCTCATAAGTTATACTAACTTGATCGTCGGAGGATTCACCGAGAAACCCAACCCTAGCCTCTCACGAGTTTTCACCTTGTGCAGATTCATCTCCGGAACTCTCATCCCAAATTACTAAAAGAGAATAGCGGACCCCATTTTCTCAAAGACATTCTATTGACTGTGTGATTTAGGCCATCAACATCAGTGCTGCTAAAATAAGTGAGGGTATATAAGTGCGAAGAAGGGGAAACTATAGAGTATTTATGCAATTTTTTTTAGGCCGACATCTTTGGTTTTTTTGAGACGACACCTGAAAATTATTGTACTTGTAAAATCAAGGTAAATGTGGATAGATTTTCTTTCATAAGCACTAAAGTCAAGTGCATCTAGATTAACACATGCAATCGAAATAAAATGTTCCGTTGCAAATTGCGATGCTCCTCATCACACATGAAGAATACGTGACAAGAGTGAAAAGATAGAGAAGACGGCTACGCATCAAATAGAATCATAATAACTCGTAAAGATTTCAAGTTAAAAATGCCAACTGCCCACGTTCAAATCGCGGTCATTGTAGCACATATTGCCACCGTAGCTCAACCTTCGGTCCTGACTCCAATCAAATAATCGAAATACAATGTTCCGTTGCAGAATCACAGAGCGTGATGCACGCATATATGTATTTATATATGTACAGAGGGATCTGGAGATGCTACGAGGAAAAGAAAAAGGAAAAAAAGAAAAATACTGCTTTAAGCTCAATAGACCATAACAGGATTTGCCAATTCAGGAGAACGATAAGGTTAATACTCTGCCGGTACAGACAAAATATAGTTACACAAGATGACTTCGCAAAAGAAACAAGAAAACTACCCTCAGTTGCCTGAAGATTCCTTATTCACCAGCAGGGTTCTGCAGCAAAACATCATGCAAAATGTACCACAAAAGCAAACAAATAATAAAGGGGTTACAACTTAAATATGGAAACCTAACAGACTTATTTCCCCGGTTTGATTAAAGACAGAGCAGAATCGATACTTTTGACGCCAGTGATCTCTACGGCCTTGTTTTTAATTTCTCAAACAGCTAACTTCTTCAAGTTTTCTGCTCCTGATGGTGTAGAAGAAGTTGAGTAAAATGGAAAATAAGTTACTCGCAATTCGTTTCATCCATGAACGCAATGTAAACCATGTTGAAGTATTTACCCTCGATACTATCTGCAGTTCTTACAAATATCAAGGTCAACTTATCTCCCCAGTGCACTCCTCTGCTCGTGAACATCTTTTTGCTGATTTGGGCAATATGCACGATTCTGAGACATGGCAATTTTTGAATCTGCTACATCTCTCCATATGAAATCTTTAATATAGCATTTTCTGATCAAACATCAGATGGTAAAAATTCTCTCCCATGATTCACTGTAAGATAAGAACTCCCTGGAATACTAGCTAGTTACCAAGCTCTAAATGTTCTGCCCACAAGCGCTATTCCCCTGGTTAGACTTCAGCGAGGAACTCTGATTTCCTCTACCAGATGTCAGGCCCAAAGCATGAGCAAATATCCTTTTGGCAGCACCTTTCTGCTGTCTTTCCAAGTTCTCAGCGCTAACTACTTTTCCATGGTTCCCTTTTGCTATGGGATTGTCTAAAGATGACCTTAAATCATCAGCTCTTGTATCCTCCTTTTGCAAAACAAAACCATTGGAGGACCTACTGCTCTTGTATGCATGCCTATCATATGTTTTATTTTTATTATGCCGATGCAATTTTGTAGTCGTTTCTTCATAATGTTCGGAGCTTGAAGATACATGCTCTTCACTCTCTTTCTTAGTTTCAGGTGCTTCAGTGCTAGCATTAGAACTAATCTTTGTGCCGAGCGCATGTGCAATCATTCGTCGAGCAACAACAGGAATGTTTCGGGACTTCGGAGCAGTTACTTCCTTCTCATCACTCTCGTGTAGAGAGAAGATTCGTGCACGAGCAGCTAGATAAGCTGCTTCTCTTTCCTCGAGTGATGTTGATGAAGGAAAAGTTTCATTCTTCTTCAGCTCTGAAAAGATAAAATAAATAAATAAAAAAGAACTTATGCACTTGAAGTATATTGTTTAAGGCGATCACCATGATCTTTTGATGGAAGTTAACATCATCCCCTACAGGGTAAGCCATATGACAAGCTATATGCTGATCAAGCTGTTGACCTGATCAGACTACAGTAGCGCACATGGGATACAAGAAAGTGTCATAACCTAATGAACAAATAGTAAAAGTTCAAGCCTCTTAACGTACTACTGAGAAAAAATCACTTCATTTCCATTCTATTAGTATTTATCATTTTTTGTTGCATAAGTCCAGATAATATCATATATATATCGAAACAGAACTTGCTTCATCTTGGTTGACTATGATATCAGATTGTTACATTCTTCCTGTTAAATGTTAATTATTATAAAGAGATTTCAGGTGATATGAGCCTAGGTGTACACAAAAGTAATGCATGAAATGAGGGGAACATTTGCCCCATAAAAATTAGATCAAAAAGGTACCTGGTGCTTCTTTCCTTCTCAAGATATGGGGTGATGGGGTGGGAAATTGATACCCATCATGCTGCCATAAAATGTCGCTGACAAGGATCGAAGGTCTGCAATTAGAAAAATATAATAATAAGCAGGGAAGAAAGTAAGGATTTATTAGGATGAGTTAACGTTTCAATTTCCACTGAATGAAAGTGCAAATTTCTGAAGTAGACACGTAAATGAAGTATATAGCCTGGATGCCATAACCAAGCTTTTTATAAATAAGGCTATGCAAAGGAGAAACTATGAGACAACTTGACCATAACTATAAAAGGCAAAAGTACACCAAGTCAACAATCATGTGTCATCATAATGTGAAGAAATTTAGGTAAGTAAAGAAAGA
Source organism: Asparagus racemosus (assembly GCA_037177215.1). NCBI lineage: Eukaryota > Viridiplantae > Streptophyta > Magnoliopsida > Asparagales > Asparagaceae > Asparagus > Asparagus racemosus. The sequence goes on along the minus strand of JBAKGM010000081.1, from coordinate 17,343,599 downwards.
TATTTGCAAGCACATTATACACGCACACACACATGAATGACAAATCACATCTGATGAGTGGGCCTTGCCATGACTCATTTATTCGCAGCTCATTCAGCAAAATGGGATGTCAGCTCATACAAAATAACCACTACATATATATTACACACATAGAGTGAGAGAAGGCAAAAATGACCACTCTCCTTTTATGGGGAGAGAAAAACTTATCGCTTCAATTACTCTTGGAACTGTCTTAAACAGGTAATGATTTAAGATCAAATAAAAAAGAAATCTAGGCAGGACAAAGTCGGAATTTTTGGAAAACAGCATTAACTGTGGAACTGGTATCGCACGAGATTTTACGTAATATTGTCATATACTCTTTTTCTTTCTCTTCTTCCTCATCTGACTCATCTTTCACAGACCAAAACCCTAAGCAGCTTGATGGGAGATTAACAATATGTCAAAAGGAAGATGAATATTTTCCTGATCCGCGCATAAAAGTGTAAACTAGTTTAGAATGTATATACTATATAGAAAGAAATGGATAACGTAAGCACGGAGGAAAGAAGAACTAGAAAGTAAAGGATTTCCCATATCCTGTCACCTCATGCAGTCATATCATCTACGCATGTATCCATGTTCATCCTAATGGTTGAGTTGCAAAATCTTTTGAAGGAATCCTGTCCTTTCCTTCCCACATACAAATTTGTAAGCCATTATCCTAAAACAGTTTTCATGCAAAAAATTTGGGAAAAACTATTGGACGTGATCTTTCGTGTCCGGAAACTGATTCAGTTTACATGAATCAGATACAAATAATTCAGATAGACCGAAGAAATCTCGAAAGAGAAAAGGAACGAACTTTTAATAGAAGTAGAACCAATAGAGTTGAAGAATCAAAGAAAACTTAAGTACAGCAAAATGAGAGATAACTCTTGTGAATCTATGATAACAGAATAAGTTATCTAGTGCATCATGACGTGCAGCTAGTGCAGAACTGAAGTCTGAACCATTTGTGAAAAGATGAATGCAAGAATTGACATGTCTTAAAAGTATTAAAACAATAGCAAGTAAAGAAATAAGATTTTAACTGATGAACCTGTTCTTCTTTAAGGATATCAATGAATCGAATGAGATAATTTGAAGTAGATGATCAATAATCAGAGAATAAGACAGATTTGGCAACATACATTGCTGTATCTGGACCTAGATAAGCAGAACTGAAGTGTGTACGGTTTGTGAAAAGACAAAATGCAGACATGTCTTAAAAGGTATAAAAATAAATAGAAAGTCACAAGCATATGCATTAAGTGCTGCACCTGTTCTTCCTTAATTATATCAATGAACTGAACGAGAAAATGCGAAACGGATGAAATGATAATCAGAGAATAAGACAGATATTTGTCCACATACATTGCTGTATCGGCACACCGCTCCAGAACCAAATGGCGATCGTCCCCTTCACCAACAGACTCATGAGCAAATCTAGGAAGTTTTTATTAAATTGCAAGTAGAAGAAACATAATAAGTATGCAAAGCGGAAGCATTACTAGAAATAATCTGGAGGCAATACCCAGAAATTTTCCAACTAGCGGCTCTCTACATCCGCAATAAAAGAAATAAACTCAAACAGAAAACATAAGCAATGATACATACCCGTAAATATCTGCAAGACGATGCAACAGCATGCGGTGGTACGGGATCATGGGTTGAAGCTCCAAAACTCCTTCTTGGCTGAACGCAGACACAGGTGATGATAAGATTAATGACAACGATCAGAGATATGTACATTACTGACCATTTTAAAATAGTTAATGTATATATCATTGAATCTTGGCTCACTATTAGCAACATTTCAGTTGTCAACTTGACGGATACATCATATTTAGGCAGCAAAGACCAAAAGAAGTAAAGGAACAAACAAGATATTTAATTAGTTATTAAAAACAAAAGCAACAACCTGAATGCCATAAAGAAATGACTTTGGTCGATATCAGAAATAACATTGAAACAAACAAATTAACATACCAAACAAACGCAACAAAGGTAAACCACTAATAACTTGAAGAAAGAGCAGCAGTGACGTAAAAATTAAACAAATAAAATCCACGAGCCCGTAAATACCTCGTATCATCTTGAAGAAAATTAACCAAGGCTTCCTCTACGGAAAGAACAATATGCTTGCAAGACAAGTTGTCCTTGATAAGGGAAGCCAACTCCTCCACCTACAAGTTCAAAATAGAAATTTGACTAGCAATAACATGAAAATAGAAATTCTACAGTGATTGCTTAACTGCAGAATCTATTCCTGCAGATTTTGCGAAATTCTCGACAAGCCCGAATCGGAATTTCGTTACTTATGCTCTGAAGAGCACCAACACCACCCCAGTTATATTCGCGCAAAAAAAAACTGAGATTATTTTCCGCTAAATCCCGTAAAAATAACTTCTTTCCCAATACAGAAGTATAAAGCGGCTAAATTTAACCAATGTACGGAACCGTGGAGCTCTAAATTGAGAGGGGGAGGATTACCATGGCGAATTGAGTCATTGACATGATTCTTGGCGACTGCAGATTTTTTGGGGGGCAGCTTGCGGTTAACACGCGAGCCCTAAAAAAGAGGATGATGTCAGGAAAACCAAACCCCCTGCTGGTATTTGGACTCTGCGGACTTCAGTAGCGGGCTGTTTTTATTATTGACTCTCTCGGCCCAGTTCAGTCCCGACCCTTCGATCTCAATCGGATAATTTCACTCCTGATTCAATGGGGGGAGAAGGGCGATTGGTTTCTTTGTTCTTTTCCAGCAATTATTTTTTAGGGGGGTTTTTTTTTACATATTAGTCCCTTACAGCTTCAACAATTTCATAGTCACCCCTCAAATCTCGAAGATTGCTATCTAACGCAAGCTAGATTTGAGGAGAATATTCCGTCAAATCTAACGGTTGGAGGCAAAGTGAGTTCTTCTTCTCCAATGGTTAGAAAAGAATCATGACGTAAAGTTGAGTTTTACAACGGTTTAAAATATTAGAGAGGGGGGTAGTTTGGTGATTGCAATGTTGGATTAGAAGTTAACCTAATATTGGTTAGGTTTTAAAACTGGAAAGCTAACAGATGGACCAATTTGCAAGGCCAGATAGGATTCAGGGGATAAATATGCAATTTTTAAGAATTGAAGGGCTAGTATGCAATTATTGACATATTAACCCTTAGGGGCGATTAATCAGATTAACCCTTAATTAGTAATCTTTAATTGCATGGGACTAGTAGCCCATATTTTTTAAAATCCCTATTTTCCGAAATCGACCACTTTTTTGGCCGGCCACAACGACGCGGCTAAAAAGTAGTCGAGTTTGCTAATTAAAGGAAAAAAAAGATCGATTTTGTTAATAAAATTTTAAAAACGATCTTTTTAAAAATTTTCTCCTAAATTAAAAGGTTAGCCCTCCAAACTTCATCCACTATCCTAACTTTCTCCATAACAATGCTCACTAAAATCCATTAATTTTTACTAGTATCTCACTTACATCGTCTATTAACTCTTTAACCCCACAAACTTCTCAATTATCTCTTTTTTAGGAATCAAAAGATTCAATTACATTGCATCGATAAGAAGTTGAGTGCAGATATGGCCTGGACCAAGCCAAGAATCACAATAGGATGTACATTCATATTTGCAAGCAGTGTGAGCTAATTTGTAAGCGCCAATATTGCCCGATCTACGGGCGTGGCTTACGAAAGATTGAGCAAAACATTTAAACAGTGTCCAACAGTCCTAAAAGTGCTCGAGATGGAGGAAGGATAAGCTATGGCACCATGAAGTGTAAGCACCAAGTCTACACAATCGTACACTATGATGATAATTGACCATCCATTTTTGAGGGCAACTCGAAGTCCAGTGAGGAGTGCAGATGCTTCTACCACGAGCGAGATAGATGGAGGATCAAAAGTGTTGCAAGATATGAGGTGACTACCAAGATGGTCACGAGCAATGACTCTATATCTAGAAAATTCATGATATGTAGCAACTTTGACATTAATATTCATCGAATTTGGGGGTGGAGGAAACCAAAAGTCAGGAGAAGGAATTTTAAGCATCAAACCCAAAGATGTCATACTAGGAGAATGCAATTTTGAGTATACTTCAATAAGGATGAGGATCAAACACGAATTTTTATAAATAATCATCTGTCAATAGATAAAAATAGTATGCCCTTACCTCAAGTTTGAGTTATGTCATACATGCGTCGTCTTCACAAGTAAACTCATATATTTAGGAAAAGTAAATCCCTCTTTTGATTTTGCTATTCTCCAAGTCTGCTCCGCATTTTAGAGAAAACCTAGACATGTCCTTCTGTCTTGAAAAGTCCCATAAAATGCACACGCTTGTAAAGTCAAAAAGAAATACCCTTATACCTGGAAAAATCTACGTCAATTCATACTAAAAAAAACTCTAAAAAGCTTAGAAATCATTTGTTTCATTGGCACTTTGACTACACCTGAAACGTTTAGAAAAGTCAAGTGATATTTATTAAATTAGGTTGTGTTTGCCAAACTCCATAAAACTGGGATAGGACTGATCCTAGCCTAGTTCTATACTAAACTGATTTTCTTTTAGTCTAGGGGGGAGGTGGACCAAAACAAAACCAGTTTTAGGGGCCAATTTCGGCCTTAAAAGAACTGGGCCTATGCTGGCCATGTTTTAACCAAAAAAAAAAAAAAAAATCTTCTCAAAATGGGGCTAGGACCAAACCTAGCCCCATTTTGAAGAATTGCCAAGCATGCCCTTAAAGGGGGTTTTGTGCATTTGAGACAAACTTGGTGGGGGTTTGTGAAATTACCCTCGACCGACGGCAACGAAGCTGAAGGTGATGATCACCGGCAATGGAGCTTGAAGTTGAAGGGGGACGGAGCTGAGGTGATGTCGGCGTGTTGAGGGGCGGCGATGGAGGAGGGAAATCGGAGAGCAGAGAGAGAGAGCAAGGAGGCGGAGAAGGAAAGAGGAAAAAAAAACGCTGCTAATATATGATCTGTAGGGTTTTTAGATGAAATCCCAACCATTCATTTATTTTGATGAGGGGCAAACTTGTCTCACCACGTCAAAAAAATTTCCTCATTTTCCCTTCCCCTTCTCTACCGCCCGATTTGGGGGGGAATCAACTCTTCACCAAATTTGTGAAAACTTCTCCCTCCTTCCCCTTCTTTACCTTCCTCAAAAAACTCCCAATCAGGGTTAAACAACATTTTCCCTTCCCCTTCCCTTCTTTAACCTCCTCCCAAACAGACTGTTAATGTTCTCTCCTCATTTGTGAAGCAAACATAAAAGCGTAATGCCCAAAAAGGTAAACCAACTAAATAACTACAGCCCCTCACGTACAAGTGGGCTCCACACGTTGCCGAGAGGAATCGAGAATTCATCAGCTCCTCACGTGTAAATGGGCCTCCACCAAGCTCAATCCCTTTCATCTTAAGGCCCATCTAATAGTGCCTCCTCCTCCATCAACGTCCAACTCTGTCCTCTACTTTGCTTCTTAAAAAAAAACCTGCTCTCTGCCCTTTATTCCTCATCCTCTTGTAAGCTGGAGCTAAGACTGATCTCCACCTATGGAAATTGAAGCGACAATCTTTTTCCCAAGAGATTGTAAACAGAAGAAAATTATATTTTGTATAGAGTTTAATGATGAAGAAGGTTCATAGAGATCTAGCTCCTCATTTGAATAAGACATTGAAATCTATACCGTTGCAGCCTTCTGTAAAAAAAGATATCCTAAAATATTGAACTAAGGTAGATTTGCATCCAAGTCTGTAGTTATATGTGAACTACACGGACCTAATTACATATGCCAAGACTTAACTTCTCAGAAAAATTAAAAGCTCTTGCTCCCTCTCATTAATTATGTTTCTTTTGCCTCTCATTATGTCCATTTTGTACCACATCAAAACTGTAAAGTTAAATATTACTCACACAATAAAATTTTGAAGCAAATTTGACGGATTTATTTCTTCTTATACTTTTGGTAAAGTTACATTAATTCTATCCTTTAACTTGTAGCACAGACGTAGTTAAATTGAAATTTGAAACTGCATATTCCAAGGAAGAAATGTTCATACATGTTAATCTTGTTCAAGTGACGGAGGAAATGAAACGTACTATCCACAAATAGATTTCTCAAATTATTGTAGCACACACATTATTTGATATTTTGACTATCGAGAGCTATTTACTTCCTTGGGTCCATACATAAGTCTTTTAATATCCATTCGTGATAAACTTTGTTACAAGACTGTAGCTGTTTGATTGGTCAATTTTATAGATTAGGATTAGGATTTGGATCTGACAGGGGTACAATCGTAAATAATGAAATCTAACTAAATCCTAATACAATGTTTGGATTACCAAAATTTATAGATTTAGTTATCTATAAAGGTGCTTTTGGAGGTGTATTTTCTGAATTTCGAAATCGGAGATATCAACTCGGATTTGGATCTCAACTTTATAGATTTGAAATCTATAAAATAAATTCCTAATCCTAATCCTAATCCTATTTTTTTTTAAACCAAACAGCCCCTAAGAGTATTTGGATGCCAATATGTTCCACTGGCAAAAGGTTCATGCGAAGTTGGATAGACTAGAAATTTCAACATCTTTCACCTTTTCCGAGGGAGACAATCCAAGAAGCGAGCACGTGCTTCGCACGTGCCTTTCTCACCAGTGTCTTAAAAACTGACTACTTTATTTTAGGTTGGTGCTAAAACCCGAACCAGGCCTACTAATTGCTGCAAGAGCTAAATTGAGGCCCATTAATTACATAAACGCAGTCACAATTTCATATTGGGCTTCGTGTCGTCTTTTTATTCTTTTTGTGCAATATAGGCTTTTGTTTAACAGCCCAGTTAACCCAGGCCGACCGATGGTTCATCAGCTTGTCATTAGTATGTATATCATACTCCCTTTAAAAGCACGACTTCGGGAAAAATCTTTCGGTAGACAAAAATATCCTTAGATTCAAATACTAATCCATTAAGTACATATATACATAGTATTAAGATAAGGATTCAAAGATAAAAATTGGAAATAGAATTCAATTTAGTACCATTTTTATGAGAATGCCATGTGAACTAAATCTCCTAATTTTGGTAATAACCTAATTATATTCTAATTGAACCAAAATATCCTAATTTTTGTGATCTAACGGTGCCTATTAGAAGGGCCATGTGAACTAAATGTCCTAATATTTATAATCCAAATCCTAATATTAGTAGTATTTCCAATAAATACCGCTCCCTTTAAAAGCACGAGTCCGGAAAAAAAATTCGGTAGACAAAAATACCCTTAACTCTTTTAGATATTACATTTCAATTCAAATCTATCCAAATTATTCTAATCTCATGTGAATTATAACTTTAAATATCCTAATTATATCATAATCCTATGTGAACTAAATATCCTAATTTTCATAATAACCTAATTATATTCTAATTCCATAATTTTCGTAATAACCTAATTATATTCTAATTCCATGTGAACTAAAGTATTATAATTTTTGTGATCTAACGGCGCCGATTAGAAGGGCCGTGTGAACTAAATGTCATGATATTTTAGCTTCTATATGCATATTACCTTTTATTTTACCATGATAAATTACTAGCTTAATCAAAAATTAATCACATAAAGAAATCGTAAATTACCAGTAGCCCTAAGAAATAAAAAATCAAAAAAATGTCTAAATTTTTAAAAAATAAAAAAGAACTCACACACAAAATAGAAATTTATAAAAACAACCTAAAATTTTAAAACCTAACAACACATTGAAGATATATGAATTAGAAACAACCCTAAGCAATTTGTACTTTACAAAAAAACACCCTAAAATTTCAAAACTCGCAAAAAGCAATCAAACTTTAAAAAATTACAACAAAACCCATAAGAATTTCAAACCTAATGGTGCATAAAAAATAATTATAAATAACCACCTAAACAATTTTTAGTTGCAAAAAACACCCTAACAATTTTAAAAATTGCAAATAACACCCTCATAATTTAAATTTTACAAAAAACCCTAAGAATTTCAAACCTAACAATATGCTAAAAATATAGGAATTACAAATAGTCCTCTAAATAATTTGTAATTTGCAAAAAATATCCTAAAAATTTAAAAAATTGTAACCCTCTAAATTCAAAATTTGCTAAAAAACCGTACAAATTTCAAGTCTACAAACAATACACTGAAAATATAGGAATTACGAACAGCCCTTTGAAAGTTTAGATTTTGTAGAAAACATCCTGAATGTTTCAAATATTATAACAAAAGTGACATTCAATTGACGTATTCTATAAATATTATTTTTATTATGGTAATTATAAACGTTTTTGCCACCATATATGGTATAGTAAATAAATAAAAATATATTGCAAAATCAAGATATTTGACCATCCACATTCCATTTTTTTGGAATTCTTAAGTGCATTTTACATAAAACTTGCCAAATCTTTCATATTTTATGGACCCCTCTAGCATATACATCAACATATATAATTAAGTTCTCAATCATATGCAATACTCTTTATCACTCAAAGACCCTTACCCATACTCCGCTCATGCACCGCCCAAACTTACAAGTGCAGTTTTGTAGTTAAGCTCCATATTTCCAGTTTTGCATGACACCCCCTATTGAATTCTTAAATGAACCAAGGCCCATATTATCTATATATCACCTAAAAAAAGAAATTCTAATTGCAATCAACTATTGTACATCAATACTTTTTTCAAATAATTTTCTTATGGTTTTTTTATTTTTTGATACGTATTTGTTTACCTACAGGATAATACCATTTCAATTCCAATTTCGTACTCAAAGTTTATTCCATAATTACGAGTATCAGGTTAGTAAAAAATATCAACAACTTTTATATTTCAATTGTGATAATGATTATAGTTGGTCGTTTTACTATTGAATTTGCATAAAAATATATACTATTTTGTTTAACAATCTGCATTGCTCATATATATTTATAATCTCAAAATGAATCTAACCTAAAATAAAAAATTAAATTATTTTGATATTTAACCACGTGCATTGCACATGCATAAAAACTAGTAAATTTAAAAAGTATGGGAGATTGAGGGGGCATATGAAAAAATCTCTTAACTTTCGCTTAAACTAATAGCAAATTTAAGTTTTGACCAGATAGGTTTATTTATCATCGTATTTGTGAGTTTTTAGGTTAGAGTGTCGTTAGCATCTGCTTTTAGACTAGACTGATAAAACGGCGTCAGCATTGAATTTGATATTTTAGCCCATTTATCAGCGAACATCCATGTTCGCCTTGACCTGCTTTGACAATGTTGGTTTATAAGCTAAAGACTAGAGCCACATCAAATCAGTTACCAACTAGTTTAAAAAAAAAAAAAAAAAAAAGAAGCCCTTGCTGAGCTTTGAAGTGCAAAAGTGCCCATTATCTTCAACCCCCCAAAAGAGATGGCCTTGCATCAACATCTCATTATTACTCTGTTTCCCAAGGAAATCAAGCTCCTCTGCAAATGGAAGCTGTTTCCTCACTTCGCTTCCCTTCACTCCCTTCACCTACTCTCTCCTCTCAACGACCCTTCACCATTCCCTTCTCCTCTCTCCCCTTCAAATCTTCCTCAAGAAAACAGCCTCTCCATTTTACACTATTAATCAAGGAGAAGAACCACCGTTCTCCGAGATCTTCTTCAACTCAGAACCCATCATCAAATTCTTCGGAAAGATGGCTTCTTGAGCCCGTAGGTATGAATTTCACCAAATGGGCCTGCTCAATTCATGGAATCTCAAAATGGGTACCCTTTATAATTTCGCTTTGGTATTCTCATTATTTTGATTGATACTTTTAATGTTTGAAATGTGAACTTGAAACTGATTAAATTGTGATATTTATCCAATTTTTGTTGCAATCAACAATGTTTATGGGTCCTTTTAGGCATTACAATCATGCGCCTACGTGGCAGAATGATTGAAGTAGGGAGATAATGATACTGTAGATTTGAATCAGTATGCCATGGATAACAAATTGAAAAAAGATATGATCAATCACCACCTGTCACGTAAATTACGAGAGACTGTCAACCGATAAAACTCTTCCTATGTCGCTAGACAGGTGATATATTGTCTACAAATTGATTCTCCTTGATATACGAAACAAGCCGATTAGTATCAATTCATATAGGCAACATTATATACCGTAAAAAATTATGGGCGTTGTGCAACCATTCGTAGACTTTGATAAGTGGCGGCTTATCATTTATGCACTTAATTGTTGCGAGAAAAAGTCAACTATAGAATTGTCATGATGAAACCAACTTTAGGTAGAACCTAGGTAAATTACATTAAACTCTGTGAAATTATATTAAAAGCCAGTAACAAATTTAAATTTAGGTGAATTGCATGCTAACTACATGTCTAGGATTCTAGTGTTACGCTATCTTGCATAGGACAAGGGATATATATTGTAGTGACGATGGAGTGTCTACCTATGTGGAAAGCATAACAAAGTAAATAACAACATAAAACGAACAAAAAGAGGAAAACCTAGGAGATAAGGTAAGATCTAAACATTCAGTAGAAAGGGTAAGTTTCATAACACCCATAAACTTTTAAAATGTCACAAAACCCCCTTTAAGTTATGGGGTTCTCAGAAAACGCTCTAACTTTCAATTTTCAGAAAAACCCCCTAATGGCATTCACCACAATTTTTTTCATTCCTAACTTGCAAAAGAAAACTTAAAAAAAGAAGTAAGAAGAAAGAAGATATAAAACGTGAAAACAGAAATTAGAAAAGGGAAAGAAATGCTAATAGAGTGATAAGAGAAGATTCAGAAACAATCTAGGGAAACAAAGCTCATTTCTATCTGTCAAGCCTTGTTTTCAAGATGGATTGATGATTTTAGTGAAGCTGGAAATGATACATTCAAACTTGATATCTCATGTGCTAGCTGCTAGTCTAATCCTTGATTCAGAACCCTACGACTATTTCCAACATACCAAACCATAAACTTGAAAATTTGTTATACACGAAGAGAAGAGAGAGTTTGTACTGAAATCAAGAATAGTGAAGCTGGAAACGATACATTCAAACTTGATACCTGGCGTGATTGTGATGCTCCCCAAGATTAGTCCCACATCAACAAGCTTTAAAAACTTTGAAGGCTTTAAATAGATAAGCAAAGGATCCAAGTGTGACATTGGCTAGCCAATTTTGGTGGTGGTTTGAGCCAAATAATGTATTGCACTCAGTGGATGCTGTGGCTAACATTGTGCCAACAAGCTCGTAGACCCGGAGGCTTACAGAAACGAATAACAATATAGAATTAAATCACACTATTCTTCTATAAAGGTCTGGTTTAGTAATAAAAGGTTGGTTCATTTGGGTTCTACTAAGGGTCGCAAAAAACTATCCAACCCATCAACCGACCTGAACTCAACCTGCCAAAAATGGGTTTGGGTCAATATACATGTGTACAGGTCATAATCAGTTTGACCAGTATGACCCGACGAGTAAGATTTTAAATATCAGAGGTCACAGACATGTTAGATGGCTAAAATCCATGTCAGATTGCAAAAATTAGGAAAATATCGGGGATATGTAGTAAATATCAGATTGCCATATATCGGATGATGTGCATATATATAATATAATGTTCTAAATGCAATGATTGCAATCTAAACATACTTAATAAAATCTATAGTCTAAATATACAAAAAATTAAATAACAAATGATGTTTACTAACCGATCCCAGAAACTTGCTTCTCGATCGCAAGAGAGAGCTAGAGAGGAGAGGAAGGGGGGAGGGAGAAGACAGACAGAGAGGGAGGGGGAGAGAGAGAGAAAGGAGAACGAGAGAGAGTTAGAGGGAGAGGGTAGGGGTGGGGGGGCGTAAAATACCTTAAACGTTCTTTATTGTCCAATCCTTGTTTGTAAACACCATTAGGGGCTCAAAATTCAATCCGACATTGAAATCTGGCGGCGAATACTCAGTCAATTTTTCCTAGAGAAGAAGTGAAAGAGTAGGAGTGGAGCAATCTAATTATGGGGCATGATTTTACTCCAGACTTGCTATCGGGTTTTTTTAATTGGGAACATAATAATTGGATAATTGGGTTTGGATTTTGGATTGTGAACCCAAATCTGAATGAGTATGGTCTGACATACCAACATATTGGCCGATATTTGGAGAGCAACATATCAGCCGATATATCTTGACATGTCCTAATATTTGTCCTAAAAATGCCATACCACTATAAGAGCATGATATCGTGGCTTTGGAGCTCCTAAACTGACACGTCAACAACAATGTCTAACATGTCGTCCGCCATTTAAAACCTTGTCGACGTGTTATAGACGTGACCCAATTATGTCCCGATTGTGACCCATTCAAATTTTTTAGGTCGTGATTTTGGTCTTGCACAGTGCAAAGTTGCAGCATCTCCGAGTCTGAGGTCCTCCATTGATGAGAGGGGGGAGAAAGAGGAAAGAGATCGGGAGAGAGAGAAAGAGGGAGGAGAGAGAAAATTAAAGAAACATCACTTTCTGTGTATTAAGATTCTCCTTGTGTTGTATTCAAAAATTGATAGTAGTTCAAAAGTTAGTACTGCCAGCTGACTTGATTGGGATAGAGAGAATAGAAGAAATTAAAATTTTGCCTTTCAAGTTTATGGTTATATTTGTGCTTAGAGTGCAAGAAGCTTTAGCATTTGAATTAAGTGTTTATTAAATGGGTCGGGTTGCGCTACCCATTTATTTAACATGTTGGGTCAGGTAACCAATGAAATAAACGGATTGGGTCAAGCTTGTACGAGTCAGGTAAAAATTAACTCGACCCAAAATTGATCGACATGATCCGTTTGCCACATCTAGGTTCTACAAAGTCCTAATAATGAGAAGTTCATTGGAAACAAGAAAGATATAATGTTAGAGAAAGCACACAGACTATAAGCTTCATTAGAAAAATTATTCTATCTTCTAAAAATAAGAAGAGTTGCATTGGAAAGCTGTGGGTTATTAGAAGTGGAATAAAGTAATCTTCTAGAATCTAGTAGAGTTGGGCCTTTTTGTTGTAATTGTTGAACTAATGACATAGCTCTCTTTTCAAGATAAAATTTATTAGGTTTATCAGTTTTTAGTCGAGTTTGGATTTTAGGGGCAAGGTGATGTGTGATTAGGAAGTGATGCTGGCTCAAGGTGACACTGGGACAACGACAAAGCTAAGAGGTTTTGGTGATGCTATACTTTTATTTATTTATTTATATAGTTACTTTCTTTATTGAGAACTAAGTTTTAGAGTGGTGGTTTCGGAAGTAGGGTTTTGGAGTGGTTATTTTTTTAGAACTATGGTTTTGTGATCACAAATTTGCATGTTGAAAGTTGAGGAAAAAAGTTTATTTCTTGTCATTGTTTAAATAGATTTGCCTCAAAATGTAGGATACAAAAGAGGTACCTGTTAGATCTGAGAAATAAGCCTAGAGGGGGGGGTGAATAGGATTGCCTACTATTTTTTACGTTATCACAAAATATACAGCAGAAATCAAATTATAATTATAAAAGAACAATAAGTAATAAATCAAACATAGAAACAACAATCTGAACATACAAGATCTTTATAGTGGTTCGGATAAATAATCCTACATCCACTCTATTTTCTTGTGAAGGGGCTTTCCCATTATGAAAGATTTTCCTGAATCACAGACACAATTTAGTAGGCGTTCAAGACTGCACCCTATTTTATCTAAAAAACTAGTCGTCTAACCTAACTTCGCACAACGAGTAATTCCTAGCCCTAGCTCGTTCCCAACTTTCAATTCAACCGGCTTGAGTACGCCCTAAAACTAAAACAAGTTTGAAACAAATAACAAAAGATCGTTTATGCTCAATTAGACAAATCTTACAGCTCTTTTCTATTAAGATCAAACTCTAAGAGGATTTTGTTGTGTGCAGCGGAAAATCTCGGCAGCACCTCCGGTGCACAAAGGGCACAACAAGAGGACTAGATCACAATAATAATTCCCGTCTCACCAAAGAAACAATAATCTGAAGCGAATATCTCAACAAAGTAGGATATTAGCTCTTCCTCTCATCAGTTTTAGAACTGACCTGTCGAGTGAACCTAAAAGCTATTACAAATCACACAAATAACTATTACAAACTAAATCAACAGTAAAACACGAGTTTTATGTGGTTCGGCAAATTGCATACGTCCATGGGGTAAGGAGGTGGGAGATCTACTATTAGAAAGAGAGAATACAAATAGAGTTTACAAAATCTCACAAATAAAATTCTCTAATAATCTCTCAAATTTCTCACAATAGCTCTCTCAAAAGAATGCTCAAAATTACCCTCTAGCACTTTAAAATAAAAGGAACAGGTCTATATTTACAGACCCGCCAATTTATAGTGCTCTCACACTGGTTGATGTGGGATTAATAGTCGCGTTTCAAGGAGGATTTCAAGAACGAAAAGAGATTCACATATGTGGGAAGCGGGCCCCATGAGCATCACGAGCCCACGAGCCATGAGACCGCGTCTCTTGTTGTGCTCATGGTGGTGGTCTCCACAAAACGCGTCCACGTGTTTTTCTTCCATCACGAACCCACGTTCGTGGCCCCCACAAACGTTCGTGGCCCCCACAATTCTCCACCTGGGTGAAGTTTTTCTCAAAGCTGAGCCAATACCAAGGCAACTAAATGTTCTACTTGTTGCGTCGAGTATGAAGTGGAATCCAAACAAGAGTTCAAACAATCTCCTCCCCATCAAAATCAACACTAGCTGCATCATAAAGACTGTCTACGTATCTTCTTGCCCAAGAAATCAAGCCTTGCGTAGTTCACCTAAATAGCCGCCAACGGCCTCAACAATCACGAATGTGCAACAAGTCTCTGCAATGATCAAACTTGTTGCTCAGAACCACTTTTGTGAGCATATCTGCTGGATTATCCTTCGTGTAGATCTTCACAATCTCCACATCACCATCTTCAAGAACATCACGAACGAAGTGATAACAAACGTCAATGTGCTTCGTCCTCGCATGAAGAACCTGGTTCTTTGCCGAATAGATAGCACTCATGCTATCACAATGAATGGTGATGAACCGTTGCGATATATCAAGTTCCTCTAAAAGTCTTTGTAATGGTCATAACCACTAATAAGTGATTAAAAAGGAAAACAAAGTATCAACTTAAATGCACACCAGCCTGCCAACTGAGGGCAGTGCAGACCACCCCCGACCAGCCTGTAAAACGAACTACGCTCACCACCCACCTCGCAACATATTGGACGACGCGAAAGGCGGTGATAGTTGTCCACTCGGCCAACTATCCTCCCTAGCGATCCTTGGACAACGCGAAAGGCGGCGATGGTCGTCCACTCGACCAACTCTTTGCCCTAGCGATCCTTGTACGATGCGAAAGGCGGTGATGGTCGTTCGCTAGACCAACCATCCGCCCTAGTGATTCTTGGACGACGCGAAAGGCGGTGATGGTCGTCCGCTCGGCCAACCATTCACCTTAGAGATTTTTGGACGACGCGAAAGGTGGTGATGGTCGTCCGCTCGGTCAGCCCTTCGCCCTAGAGATCCTTAGATGACGGGAAACGCGGTGATGGTCGTCCACTTTATCAAATTACTCTTAAATGATTCGAGAAACAATTCAAGTCGGCCACTCAGCCTAGACTCCTCCCTCTCGTCGCTCGTGGATCCCCCCACCTAGATGAAGGCTATTTGAAGTGTACACCCGACAATCTATCACTATCGCATTAAATGTGCTGACAACCCCCTTCACTCCTCCATCCCTCACGGTATTTAAGGTACGGCGGACCCATGTTACTACAGATGTCATCAATCCCATCCCCATTAATGGCGAATAGACAATGCCAACTCTCGATCTGCTCACAGTTTGATACCTGTAAAGCATGTTACTGTGACAGGGAACATGATACTGTGGCCGGCGCATACAAGAGCTGGCCCAATAGTCTCTTAGCACATGGAGAAAGGGGCTGACTCAGCAGCTGTCTCTTGAAAGATAAGAATATCCTCCAAACCCTAGGTATAAATAGCGGTAATGATATTAAACCAAGTAAGTGATTTTATCTCAGTGAATTCCACTACACACATTTTCTCTTCTTCTATTACTGACTTGACCGTCAGAGGGACCACCGGAGATTCTAACTCTAACCCTTCCATAGGTACTCCTTTGTAGGTGAACCCCTTGACCGGAGCAACATCACTGGGCATTAGGAGAGAAGGCGGACCATACTCTCTTAAAAACTAAGCTCACACCGAGGTTAGTGACTGTTCGCTTACATACATCAACAGTCCTCGAAGCCAAATCGCCTCCTTCACAGCTTCCATAATTGTCATATACTCTGCCTCCGTCGTAGACAAAACGACTGTAGACTGCAAGGTGCATCTCTAACACACTGGCGCACTGGTCAAAGTTGTTGTGCCCTTTGTGCACCGGAGGTGCTGCCGAAATTTTTCGCTACCCACAACAAGAGGTTCCTGCACATGTGCAGCACGTTAGAGGATCAGAGTTGAGTTCTCTGATGATTCCTTCAATGATCAAGTTAGTTATGACCTGAAGCGAAGAAATTGCGTACCTTTGGTCAGGAGGCGATGTGCCTATTTATACTGAGCTGACGGGGGTATTTGTGTAATCTCGGCCAAGTTCATGCAGCCAACTTATTCGGCTGAGACTTTACAGGTGTCGGTTGTGATCACCAATGCGATTACTGTGATGGTGACAATGCCGAGGATGTCCGATGAATCATTAAGACTTTTGGGTCGATGTAATTATGACTTCCATCGTACATTTAATGTAATGGTGATTGGTTATCGGCGAGGGGTCCGAGAACGACCACATTTCGTCTCGGCTTTACGATAGGGTTGACAAAAGACGCCTTTCATCTCGACCCTATCTTGACTCTCAAGGGAGACGAGAAGGGACGCCTTTTGTCTCGACCTTCGAGGGAGACGAGAAGTAGCGTATTTGGGCTGAGTCGGTGTGCAGTCTGCTTGAGACATGTGTCAACCAGCTAAATGTGATTAACACTTGATTATTTCCATGGCACAATATACTCTTAGCATTTAACTTGACTAATTTTCTTGATATGGTTTTGTTTGTGATTTAGTCAAGTTTTCTTGGTATGGTTTTGTTTGTGATTTAAGTTTTCTTTCAAAAACGTTTTGATAGAATTCAAATCCCGACCTTTGACTAAATTGTCTATTGTTATATAGAGCTCGCTCTTTAGACACGACATAGTATCTCACCAGCTCATACTCATCTTTGCTTCTAAGAAATAATAACACAACAAAAAAACGCAAACCATAGAAATGAAATATAATTATACACTACGTGTTAATAGGTACCATAACTTCATAATAAAGTTCAATTAATAACTGCGCGTTTGACATAAAACAAATCCCAAGCTTAATGCAGAGTGAGACACATCTACCGTTATTCTGATCGAAAGAAATTTTAAATAGAATTTCTACATAAAACCTGGCACGGTTCACCTACAACGCAGCTGAGGCTCACGCGGGCTAGCGTTCTTTGCCTTAGGGCATGTTAGTGCTTAATTTCTTTTCATTTTCTATTTGCAAATATTGTTCGGATGATATAAAGTGACAATGTGAAAAGTTGAGATGAAAACTGATGCGGCAATTGCTAATATAAAAAAAAATTAATTTTTAAGATATAAAGTATTCATATTTTCTCTTATAATGTAAATATTAATCTTTTAAGATGTTATATCTTCTAAAGAAAATAAATCATA
>JBAKGM010000081.1:17306119-17325716 GCA_037177215.1 Asparagus racemosus | reverse complement strand
TACCCACTTGCAACCAATTGCCTTCCGTTCCTTTGGAAGCTCAACAAGCTCCCATGTATCGTTCTTGTGAAGAGACTTCATCTCTTCCTACATAGCTACCTACCACGAATCAGCCTCCGAACTCTGCTCGGCCTCTCTGAATGTAGTAGGTATCATCTCATTGATACTGTCCACCGGAAGTGCATATGCAACTGTGTCAGTATACTGTGCTAGCATCTGTATGTTTCTCCTCTGTCTCCGAACAGCAATAGAATCCTGAACCTGAGCCGTCGGTCTCTGATCCTGCGCATATATACTCCTATCCTCTGTGTCACCGTCGTGCTCACCTGGCGTCACCTCAGCCGGCACTCTAATGGATACTGTACCATCTGGACAATGTGGAGCTGCATCGATTTCCACCACCTGCGATATCTCCTTTGTCGGGTCACTCTCCACCTGATGAGAGTTGGGAAGCTTCAAGATAAAAGCCTCATCGAATGTGATGTCTCTACTTAGCACAATCTTCTTATCAACTGGATCCCATAACTTGTATCCTTTGACACCACGTTTGAATCCTATAAATATGGCCTTCCTAACTTGCGGTTCCAATTTATCTGTTCTCACATGATAAAATACAGGACACCCAAATACCTTGAGCTGGTCATAATCTCGTACTGGCTCTCCTGACCACTTCTCCATAGGGGGCTTTCTCTCAATCGCAGATGAAGATAGTCTGTTGATGAGGTGGCTCGCATATATAAGTGCCTCAGCCTAAAAGATTTTTTCTAAACTACTATGTGCCAATAAACATCGAACCTTCTCTAGCAAAGACTGATTTAATCTCTCTGCCACTCTATTTTACTGCGGTGTATGACTAACCGTGAAGTGTCTCTCTATGCCCTCGTCTCGATATAGCTGCTGAAAGGGGTCTAAAGTATACTCACCACCGTTGTCAGATCGCAATGTCTTGATCTTTCTCCCAGTCTGCAGTTCTAATCTCTTCTTCACTCCACGAATATATCTAGGATTTCACTCTTCTTCATCATGGTGTACACCCAATATCGCCTAGAATAGTCATCAACAAATGTGATGAACCAATGTCTACCACCAAGTGATGCCGTCTTGGTGGGACCCCAAACGTCTGTGTGCACGTTGTCTAACCCTTGTCTGATGGATGGCTGTTCCGAACTTCACCTTTGTCTTCTTGCCAAGAATGCAGTGCTCACAGACCTCAATTTTTCCACTCTTGGCACCCTTTAATAGCCCCTGTTTGCACAACGCCTGCAGTAATTTTTCACCTGTGTGCCCTAACCTATAGTGCTAAAGTCTGTTTGTGTCCGCCTCTGAAACAACTGAAGCAACGTGGCCAATCTCGGTGCTCCCTTTCAGATAGTATAAATTTAGATTGCGGACTCACTTCATCACCACCAAAGATTCCTTAGTAACATTCGCTACAGTATTTTTGAAAGTCACCTTGAATCCCTTCGCCTCCAAAGCTCTAACCGAAATAAGATTTTTCTTCAGCTGAGAAATAAATCTCACCTCCTTCAACTCATGGACTATTCCATCGTGCATTCTAATCCGCACAGTACCTATCCCATAAATGCCACAGGATTGATCATTTCCCATGATAACAACACCCTCGTCGACTTTCTCAAAAAATGCAAACCAGTTTTGCCTAGGGGTCACATGATAAATAGCGCTGGAATCAAGCATCCAATCTGATGCTTCCACATGGTTCACCTCCGGAGTAATCAGTAGAGAAAAGTACAAATCATCGGAATCATCGCCTTTAGCAATATTCACCTCATTGGCCTTCGCTCCTTTTTCTTGCCATTCTCTTTTTCCTTGAGCTTTGGACAATCTCTCTTTCAATGTCCCTGCTCTTTGCAGAATGCACATTAGTTATTTGATAATTGGTGGCGGCTTCTTGACTTTGACCTCCCTCTATTACTATCTTTCGAATATGTGCTTCTACCTCTCGTCGTCAAGGCCTCACCTGAAGTACTCGTACGGGAAGTCTCCTTGTCCTTCCTCCTCAAATCATAGTTGGTCAATGCGTTAGTGACTTCACTATAGCTGATTGAAGATCGTCCGTTTAACAAAGTGAGTACAAATGTGTCATACTCCTCATCCTGTGAGGAGCCCAATAAAATAACTGCCTTGTACTCATCCGATATCTTCTCATCAATATTTGCCAAGTCGAACAACAACTTAGTATAGTTGTTCACATGAGCCGCTAGTGAGGTACCCCTAGACATCTGAATCCTGAAGAGTCTTCGCAGCAAGTGCAACCTGTTCTCAACACTCTTCGTGAGATGCTTATTATTGAGAATTTTTCACATCTTCATTGCAGACGTCACCCCAATCACATCATATTTCAGCTCTTGTTCCAAACAGAACCTGATCACCCCACACGTGTTCTTATTCTTCTTCTCCCATACCGCCTCTTCATATTTAGGTGGCCTCTTATGGACCATGATGGTTTCCTCTAAATTTTGAGCATTGAGCGCATCCTATACGTCGCTCATCCATAAACCAAAGTTGATTTTACCGTTATACTTCACCACACTAATGTTGGTGGTCTGAAAATCAACTTGAATTGTACTCGCCATTGACTTGCTGCTTTCACATTCTTTTTCCATTGCAAACTAACTCCAAATTGTAGAGAAAGAATAAACTTTGATAGAATTTAAGAATCACCTAATTGAACTCTAGATCGGATTCTAAATAGATTTCCTAACCACACGAGGAAAGCGAAAACTCCAATGGCAACTCCTAATACTATCTCCACAAAAGCCGAGAACTCCAAGAACTAAGCTTCACATAAGAATCTTCCTCAATCAAACTCCCTAGATCTGAAATCTGGGCTCTGATACCACTTCTTGTGCGCAACAGAAAATCTCGACAGCACATCCGGTGCACAAAGGGCACAATAAGAGAGTGAGATCGCAATAAGAATTCCAGTCTTACAAAAAAAAAAGAATCTGAAGCGAATATCTCAATAAAGTGGGATATTAGCTCTTCCTCTCATCAGTTCTAGGACTGACCTGTTGAGGGAATCTAAAAGCTATTACAAATCACACAAATAACTATTATAAACCAAATCAACAGCAAGACACAAGTTTTACGTGGTTCGGCAAATTGCCTACGTCCACAGGGTAAGGAGGGGGAGATCTACCATTAGAGAGAGAGAATACAAATAGGGTTTACAAAATCTCATAAATAAAATCTTCTAATAATCTCTCAGATTTCTCACAATAGCTTTCTCAAAAGAATGCTCAAAATTATCCTCTAGCACTTTAAAACAAAAGGAACAGGTCTATATTTATAACCCCCAATTAATAGTGCTCTCACACTGGTCGATGTGGGATTAATAGTCGCGTTTCATATAGGATTTCACGAACGAAAAGAGATTCACGTACGTTGGAACCGGGCCCCATGAGCATCACGAGCCCACGAGCCATGAGACCGCGTCTCTTGTGCTCGTGGTGGTGGTCTCCACAAAACGCGTCCACGCGTTTTTCTGCCATCACGAGCCCACGTTCGTGGCCCCCACAGATTTAAGTTGAGATCTAGAAGTTTGATGCAGACTCTGAGATC
Organism: Asparagus racemosus; assembly: GCA_037177215.1. Classification (NCBI taxonomy): domain Eukaryota; kingdom Viridiplantae; phylum Streptophyta; class Magnoliopsida; order Asparagales; family Asparagaceae; genus Asparagus; species Asparagus racemosus. Next base: position 17,322,134 of record JBAKGM010000081.1, on the reverse strand, counting down.
CAAGAGCGGCTCGCCTGGTTGTAGTCTAATCAAATGATGATCTATGCGGCGAGTGAGCGATCAGCGAGGCGTCGGGGAATCAAACAACTTCTCCTTGATCTCTCCCAAACCCTAGCTCTTCTCTCTATTTTTTTCTCCTTAAATTAGGTCAGAAAGAGGTGTTGTAAGACGTAGAAGAGTGATATGTAACCTGCGACAAACGACTGAGATTGAATTTTGAAATATGAATAATCCATTTGACCATCGATGGTGGCTCTCGACCATTAATGGTTACATAGTGACCATCGATGGTTGATGACCCCATCTATGATCTGAACCTCTCTGGACTTTTGCACCATCGATGGTCCATAGCACCATCCATGGTACATAGGACACCATGGATGGTTAATGTGGAACCATCGATGTTTCATGTGTTGAAATCAGTTTTTGAGCTGATTTTTAATAGTTTTCACCTCGCTCTTGTTCTAAATCTGTATACTCCTATATGAGATCATCTTAAATACAAGTTAGACTCAAATGAATGTTTGCTGTTACGCAAACAAGAGATATTATAAGGACAACGTCTTAACAATCTCCCTCTTTTGATAATAACAATCCTGACATTTGAAACATCGTGACAATGAATTGTTTGAGATATATATACAAAAAATAAAATACATCTGCTTTCATAAGATAGTAAATGATATACAATGCTCCCCTCCTTTCATGCATACCTGAAAAGTGAGATGAAAAGACAATTATAGTGAAACTTTCCCTACAACAATGTATTGAGTTTTTAAAAAACTTAAGAAACCAAAACCTCATGCATAATTCACAATTTCACTCAGTTCTCCCCCTTTTGTTATTATCAAAAGAATAAGATATACCTATGGACATACATAATACAAGATAAAGTCATAGAAAATCGTCCAAAAAGTGTATGGGAGAGATATGCATACAAGTTCCCATAAAATTTAATATTGAAAAAAATAGCACGAATGATCAAATATCAAAACAAAGATATAAGAATACATGAGAACCAATGCTATATGCACAAAAATAATTAAATAATCATTATAAAATCGTGTAACAGAGAGCGAAGTAATCATACAAGTTCACAAGATATATTCATTTATAAAAATGCGAGAAATGAGCTGATATGAAGACTTGAACTAACTCAACCTTTAAAATAAGGACCAAAGTGTCTATCATCTTAGCTATACAAGACTTATAAGGAAGAACGATATTACACCATTTCTAAGTATATTTTATATTTAGTATAGGATGGTTATCCATTGAGAAACGCACAAACAATAATCCATGAGTGTGGGTCTTTGACCATCTTTCACAAATACACTCAGTTTCCGTGGATTTGATAAGAATGTGGACCTTTGATCATCGTTTAACGAATACACTCCTATTTGTTTGTTCGCATTTTGACTAGTATGCATATAAGTACATGAAATAAAAGTTTGTGCTCTAGTCAAGTCTAAAAAGCTCAAAATCACAAATTATAAACTGATATACTCACAAAACTTGTGCAAAACCTCAACTCAACTATCCCACAATAATATAGAAGAGAAATGTAGGGTAAGTATGTGCATATGACATGTGAAATGTCTCGTGAATCATTGTATAGTGCATTCAACATTGGATCATCGTATATATAATCATATAGATTAAAACACAAATGTGAACAGTGCATGTCATATTTATACCTATATACCAATGAACAATATCATTTGAAATTTCCTCACAAAGAGTAGATACATAGGCATGTCGAATATTTTTTTAACTTTTTTTAAGAGAACAAAAACCAAGAAAGGAAACAAAATGAAAAGCAAAACAAAAATAAGGACAGAAACAAAAAAAATGTACGGAAAAAGGAAAATGATGCATCTCAAATGAAACATGTGAATGTATTAGACTAACCATCCCACGATACAGATACTATAGTTCATACTTACCAAGTATCTCATGCATCAGATAAAAGAATCAATACAATACTAGAAACACAAAATTAAGAAGTAAGAAAAGAAGAAAGAAACGACCTCCTCTAGAATGGAGATAAAGTCTCATTCCAGTCCTAATCAAAAGCATCCGTATCCTCCCTTTGTGTCTCCATGTCCTCATCATCTTCCCTACAGCTCTAAGAGTAGTGGATGGATGAGAAGCATCTATAGGCTGTGACGGTCTTGAGAGATAATCAACATAAACATGTTGTCTCCTCAATGACGAATCCATCTAGTGCAGAGCCCCTATAATATGCTGAAGAGAAGCGTCATATTAGGTGTGCTGAGTCGTCATATCTCTCCCAAGTGAATCAACTCTGTCACTTAGACCCTCCACTGTCACTAAGTGTCTGTAGGGTCCACTGAGTAGAAGAGGACTCCGGTGCCTGAGCTGCACATGACTGTGATCTAGAAGGCTGTCTTCCTGATGCTCTCCCTTACCCCTCGCTGCAATGCTCTTCCTTGCAGTCTCTGCAGAGAGTGGTGCTCTCCATGTCTCATATCTATTTATAGAAAGAAAGGGATCTTAAGGTCTTGGATAATCAAGCTAATGAGGAAGGGATAAACAAGCTAAGACTTTTGCCTAAATTTCTTATCAATAACCTCTTGAGCAGCAGAGGCAACCATTTTAAGCCATGTAAAAATCAATGCAGCAAGAGAAAATTTCTTCCCCTTAGCTTTCTAGTACATGAGACTACATCACGGGTGCTGAGAGTAATATGAGCAGTACTAGGGTACAAGTCAAAATTGAGGAAAAGATTGAGTAAAATGTATTTTGACATAAGATACCCAGAGTTAAAAGATCCCAGAATACACCTTCCCACACAGAAAATTCTTCATTTTATTGTATTCTTTTTAACCGACAACATCACCTTCCCACACAGAAAATTCTTCATTTTATTGTATTCTTCTTAACCGACAACATCAGTAAGGGAATACATAAAAGCATCCAAACCTTATGAAGAGGGTTTAGGGAGGTTCGGGACTCCGTGAATATAAGCTGGTGTGATCGTTATCTCTCTCCCTAACAACAACGGTAGCTATGTCCTTATTTGGTTCTTTCTCAAAGTTGAGATAGAATTCCCACTAAGGTGATATTAGCTTTTTTGAGTCTCTTTTCCATCATTGTGTTTAATTCCGCATTCTCAAACGACTCCTCGACATTGTTATGCTCATGTAAATTCTTTGTATGAAAACCCTGCTCATAAACAATAAGAAGTTTTTCAAACTTTTCCAGTATGCATCTCGAAGAAAAAAGATCAACTCTAGCTCTGACTCGGCATATCTCTATTAATAAAAGAAAACTTGATTCAATATAAAGAATTGTCATAATATATGAATGAGAAATAAGATTGAATGAAAATTGTATGATAAAAGGGTTTATTTTGCAAAACTGCTCATTGACCATTGATGGTTGACTGTACGCCATAGATGATCCAAGTGACTATTGATGGTGTTCTTCAATCATTGATGGTTGATGAACACTTTGAAAAGAAAAGATTTAATTTTTGAGCTGTAAGCATGCAATGTTTTAACCATAATTCATTTCTAACCACATCAAACATATCTACTACCAATATATGCAAAAAATTTTAATCAAGTACAACATAAACTTGCATAGAGATCTCCAAAGGAGGAAAAACCAAAAAAAAAGTTAGGGTTTATATTATACCTTGGTGATGATGAAAAACATTTGATTCGTCTAGAACAATGAAGAGAGATCGAAACTTTTGGTCGAACAAAGGAGATTGGGAAAGACTTAGGTTTATGGAGAGTGAAAAGGAGGGGTAAAAAGTGAAAAAGATAACCGCTGACCCCCTTTTTTACTTCTGCCCATTGATGGTTGATCATCGATGGTTGATTTTGACCATCGATGGTCAACCCCAAAATACTTTTTTTTAAAATTAAGAGAATATATATATGTATATACAAAAGAAAAGAGAAAAATATTTTACATTTGGGTGTAAGATGCGTACCTAAGAAAAATAGCTTACCCATTTAAGGAGGGACAAACGTATGAATTTCTTCATTTACTCAAATGTTGTGTATACTTCATTTGAGCTCTTTTAAAACTGTTTCTACTAGATTCCTTTTAGACCAAGGATCGGATGTGGATCCTGCACTTCATCGAGCAACTCCTGTACATCTCCTCGATCCCCAGTCTACCTATAGAAAAGCAGAGAGGTGTGACCTAGGTACCCACATAGGTTTTTGTTGGTTAATAATTATACCTTTAGGTACCCAAATTTGCTAGACTGTCTTACCTCCATATTGCATATGACAGTTCATTGAAATGTGATCCATTCTACCACATAAAGTACAAATCGTAGAAGATGCATTAGAAATGGGTGTAAACAGAGTTCAATTGTTTCTTTTTACAAAAGAAGATTGAAATTTTTTATATTTTTCTGAATATGAATAATCAAGTTCAGTTTTAGGTTTTGCAAATTATTGATGGGAAATGACCATGTTTAAACCTTTAGAACCAAATGAGAATTTTTTCACAGCCTTTTTCAAATCAATATTTTTAGACTTTAGCTATCATTTTCAAAAACTACATTGGCACTTCTAGTTTCAAACCTTTTTTGTTCAGAATACAATTCACATAAAAACTTATTTATTTTAGCAACTAATTTCTCATTTTCAATTAGTTGCTTAGATAAATTAGAATTCAAATCTCAATACATGGAACATTGTATGGATTCAAAAGAGGTTTCCGAGGAAAGAATTTCAATTTTATCACTCAATGTTTTTTTTAATCTTTCCTTAGATTTGAATTCATCTTTTTTGTTATTTCATATTTTTCAACTATTTTTTCAAAATGACCAAACGTTTCATTATATTTGGAATATAATTCATTGTATGAAGGGTATATCTCATCGTCAGAGCTTTCGTGTTTAGAATCCTTTGCGTCTCCCTGTTCTAAATCGAAGGAGCATTGTCTCTTAACCTAAGGCTAAAATTCGCCTTCTTGTCGTCATCACTTGAACTACTTTCTGATTCTTCATTTTTACTCATCATGTCCCATGTGTTTACTTTTAAACTCTTGCCTCTAACTTATTGTCTTTCTTGTTAAGTGGGCATTTGTTATTGTAATGACCTAGTCTCTTGCATTGATAACAAATAGGCTCAGTTTCGAAATCATTCGAAGTATATTTATTTACCTTGCTCATGAATTGATTTTGTCTATTCTGCAGGTAGTTCTGACCATTTTTGGTTTAGAGAAAGGATTTGAATCCTTTGACGATTAGTTCCACTTGACTCTTTTCATCCTCGGAGCTTGAACTTGATTCCTTCTTCTTCGTCTTATATTTTTCCCATTTTGCTTTTAAAACTAACGACTTCTTATTAGAGTTATATTTTGAATCATCTTCTCTCTCTTTCAAACGGACTTCATATGTGAGAAGATTTCCTATAAGATTCTCAAGTGTCAGTTCAGAAAAATTTTGCAATTCTTTAATAGCAGTTATCTTTAGTTCTCCAATCCTTAGAAAGTGAACGAAGAACTTTTCTCACAAGCTCTTTGTTCCTATACTCTTTTCCTATTGCCTTTGATTTGTTTACTATATCAGTGAACATGTCCTGAGTGCTCACTGAAGACTTCATTTTGAAGTTTCATACTTATTAAGAAGCATAGCAAGTTTGGTCTCCTTCACCTACGATGTCCCTTCATGTGTATTCTCTAGAGTTTTTTAAATTTTCTGCGTAGTAGTACATGTCGACACACAGTTAAATTTTTTAACAGTTAGTGAACAGTAGAGAGCATTCATTTCCTTAGCATTTAAGGAATAGAGTTTTTTTATCACCAGGGGTCCATTTGTCTCTAGTGTGGCTAAGGTGGTCTCACTGGTAGTAGTAATGGGTTCACTATAGCCATTCTCTAGGTTATTCTATACCTCAAAAGTCGGCGGACAATATGAAGACTCTCATGCGCGCTTTCAATAGGTGTAATTTGACCCATCGAAAATCGGGTGTCGGTTGATAGCGCGTCACTCAGGGAAAGCTGTTGCGGTGATCAGACAAAACATCTCTACTCTAGGTTGTAAAATCTAAAAAAGTAACTAGGCTCTGATGCTACTTGTTGGATTTGAGATGCAGCCTAGAGGAGGTGAATAGGATTGCTTACTTTTTTTGCGTTATCACAAAATATACAGCGGAAATCAAATTATAGTGGTAAAAGAACAATAAGCAATATATCAAACACAAAAAAAACAACCCGAACATGAGATTTTTATAGTGATTCGAATAAACAATCCTACTTCACTCTTCCTTCTCGAGGAATGGCTTCCTTACTATAAAAGAGTTCTCCTGAATCACAGAGCCGATTTAGTAGGCGTACAATACCGCATCCTAGTTTATCCAAAAAACTAGTCGTCTAACCTAACTCCTTACAATGAGTAATCCCTAGCCCTAGCTAGTTCCCAATCCTAAATAACAAAAGATCCTTTACGTTCAATTAGAAAAATCTTATAGCTCTTTTCTATTAAGATCAAACTTAAAGAGGATTTAAGTTGAGATCTAGAAGTTTGATGCAAACTTTGAGATCCAAGGGCGGCTCTCCTCGCTATAGGCTGATCAGATGATGATGTACCTAGCGAGTGAGCGATCAACAAGGCTTCGGGAAATCTAACGACTTCTCCTTGATGATCTCTCCCAAATTCCAGCTCCTCTCTCTCTCTCTCTAAATTAGGTTAGAAAGAGGTGGTGTAAACCGTAGGAGAAGACTGAGTGGTAGCCTACAATGAACGACTGAGATTGAATTTTAAAATCTAAAATTAGCCATTTGACCATCAATGGTGCATAGGGAACCATCGATGGTGTATAGGGAACCATCGATGGTTAAAGTGCTAAAATGAGCTTTTGAGCCGATTTTCAATAGTTTTCGCCTTGTTCTTGTTCTATCTCTGTATACTCATGTACTAGATCATCTCAAACACAAGTTAGACTCAAATGAATGTTTGTTATAACTCAAACAAGAGATATTGTACGGACAACGTCCTAATGGTATCTATGGGTTTAGTTTAGTTAATAAGAAGATAAAGACATACCATATGTCACACCATGGACATCTGTTTGGAAATAAGCCTTAAAGCTGGCAAACTTTGACAACCACTGCAAATGTAAAATACTTGGAAGACTTTATTCAACACAAACATCATAGGTGGATAACATAATGTCAACATAGCGCAAATATAAACTCGATTGTCTGTGTGATGTTTGACAAATTAAAGAACACATAAAACTACTAAAAATTACTCAAGTTGCCATGTCGGTTTAATTACATAAATTAATACATGTCCAAATCAAGTCTTTTCAGGAGAGTGAATGGTGAGTAGAAGCGAGAGGATGAAGGTTTTCTTATTCAACAAGAATCCATTCTTATGCCTCCTTAATTTGTAACCAATTAGCATTTATGGCATGTCTAAATAGCACTCCAAAGTTTCTCAAAATTTTAGTTGACATGCGCATTGTTCAATGTAGTATAGAGAGGACAATAGAGGGTACACTCATAGTTTCTCACATTGATCTTTGAATAAGAAACTAATTTAATATGAATTTTTCACTAACACGGCCTATTCTTTTATGATGAAAACTTAATACATCATTAGAGAAGAATTAGTGTGCATGCATGCCATGTGGAATTCCGCTTTCTCCTTGGGCGACAAGTAACCCACTTAGTGCAAATGTGCCGATTAAGGGGTAAAGCTACAAGTATGAAAGTTTTAGGGTTGTATAGGCAAAAAAACCTTATTTTTCTTTGAATAAAGTGTATTTTGTTCATTCTGTCCTTTCTCAAATTGAAATTTAACGGTGTTAAGCAACAGGACTATTTAAGTCGATGTCAAAGAATGTAGTGGTATATAGGCAACATTCAGATTTTGGGGTAACTATACAAACACGATAGATATTGGGGGTATATAGGTAAAACAAAAAGCGATTTAGAATACTCAGGCCATCAACTTGTTATAAATATTTTAGTCATTAGTAGTTCAAAAAACAAATTACTTGTCAATATCTGTTGTCTCTCCAATTGATGAGACTCGTTAGTTTTTGCCAGGCACGATACCAGGGCTGTTGCTTCTGACCCAATATGATGTCAAGAGACATTGGTTGTTTTATAAGGCAAAATTTCAATTTTGAATAGTAATGTAAAATATAAATTTCACTATTATATCACATTTGTAATCAGGAATACGAGAAAAGAAAGAAGTTTAGGTCTTTAAGGAGGAAGATTTGCAACATAATGTCTTTGAAAAATTGAGTTCATCCAAGGGATTGATAAAAAAGAAAGGGAAATTAACCCCAAGATGCATTACGCTTTGAATTGCTAGAGAGTATTGGTCGATATCACACCAAATAATCTGACCCCCTAGTATTGGTTCAAATTTATAATGCATTCCAGGTATCATCACTGAGAATGTTCCAAATCCCGAACATATCATTTCATATCAAGCCTTTGCCTCTACAAGATAATTTATCCTACGATGAGGAACTATGGAAATTCTGAACTGCTATGAAAAATGCTCCAACAGAAAGCTAACCCTCTTGTGAAATTATTATGGAGGAACCATGATATGGAAGAAGCAACTTAAGGACTAGAAGAAATACAGAAAAAGAATAAAATATGTAAATTTCGTGGACATAATTTCCTATGTGGGTGGTTTGTTTTTTTTTTGGGGGGGGGGGGGGTGGATGTGATAGTCAGGATTTTTTCCTTTTATATCATTTTTAAACTTGACGATGTGCCTTATCAAAGACCAACAATAATTAGTATTCTCTTTCTTTGAGGGACAACAATATTAAAAAGAAAATTTGTTTCTTAAACCAGCAATGATTAAAATAAATTTAATGAGGTGATTAATTGAGTCTTTAAAATTACTTAATTCATGTCTGCATTTGGAGGCAACTGTTTCACCAGGAACCAACTGGGATCACAAATGAGATGCATAACGGAAACCTCAATTAAATTTTCTTAACCACTAATCACATGCATTCAGCAAAATTAATTAATGGACATATGTCTTACACCTACATTAAGTGGGTTAATTTAATTGTCACCCAAATTCCACATGGACCGCATATATGCTAATCCTCCTAATGATATACTAAGTTATCATAATTTACGGATGGATTGTGTTAGTGGAAAATTCTGATTAATTAGCCTCATAAGGAAGGATTTAAGGAGCAAGAGTGGAAATGAGAAAGTATGAGTGTACCCTGTATTGTCCCCTCTACATTTCCATTGAACCATGCCCATTGTAGCTGAGTGTTTGATGTACTTTTGAGGGCTAAAGTATTTAGACATTTCATAGATGATAATTTGTGAGAATTAAGGAGGTATAAATTAGATTCTTACGGAAGAAGAAAATTAAACCCCCAATTTTCTCTCCAGAAAAGCTTTTGACATTATAAATCTACGCAATAAAGCATGACACTATTTTGTGATAGTTTGTGTTCTTTTGTTGACAAATATTATCCACATGATCATGTTTATATTTGTTCCATGTTGATATTCTGTACATCTATCATGCATTGGGCTTGTATATATATTGTTTTAAGCATTGCAAGTATTATATACTTGTGGCAATTGTCGAACCCCACCTACCTTAGGACTTGTTTCCAAGCAGGTGCCCAGGTTGTTAATATGCATAACTCTTCCAATGTGCCTCAATGTAACCATGAAATTTTTGCATAATAGCTGTTTTTTTTTCTGGTGATTAGTCTACATGATTAGATGGAATTCATGCCTTTGACTGATGCATCTGTCATCATTATTTAGATTGTTTCTATATTTTACAAGCATCCAGTTTAGAACATTCATAGTCATTGAATCACGTGCATTAGTTTTGTTAACACAGAATTACAAACATGTATGAGAAATTACTATTCTTAGGATAAGATTATTTTAGAATAGTATGCGGCCAAAAGCTTGATGTCAACTGCATTCATGCTGTTAGTTTGTCTTCATGGATTCTTACTTGATGATAACGTATCTTTTTATATGTTCAGCAAGTTTAGTTTGTTTTGAGGAAAACCATTGTAACTGCAGGTGATGGGGATTCACGGCATATTGGATTTAAAGTTCCTCTACCTGATGCATTTGAAATAGCTTCAGTAAGCACTCTATGAGCAACTAGTTCTAACAAATTACAGCTAGAATTTCTGTGTATACTATCTCTTCTTTTCCAGGATGTTGTCACAGTAGGCCGAACTCCAGAGAAAGCAGATATGGTAATTCCAGTTGCTACAGGTAATTTTTCATGTCAATTAGTAATTTTTCATGTCAGCTACTTTTTCTGTGAAGCTTAAGATTCTCTAGTTACAGAATCTTTTACCAGGATGACATATGGGTTTCTAGTTCTTTGTTGAACCCATAGTTGCGCGATTCCCTGGAACCCCCCTCGAACTGTCGAACAGTTCATGCGAACCGATTCCCGGTACATTTACGAACCGATTCCCTCCGAAACACGAATTGGTTCCCCAAAATTAGCTTACCGCTTGCTAAGTTGAGGGGACCAAAATTAATTTACAAGTCTGTTTTCGTGCACATGCGCAGGGATTTTTATATATATTTCGATAATATCATTGAAAGTATTCTGTTAGTAAGTGGAAGTTATCCAAAGTTTATAACTAATTCTAGATCACTATTTCTTTAACTGAAATATATATTGAGACAAGACAATAAATTATCAATATGATTGAATGACTTTATTGCAATTTACAAAATAGCTATGTTAATAAAATATGAAATGAAATGATCATCTCAATAAAAACTATGTGAAAAGAAAAAATAAAAAAGATGAACTCTAAAGAACAGAAAAAAGAAAAAAGAATTGACTGGAAATGCATAGGATATTTTTGAAATAGAGAGCGAACTTCTAAAAAAACATTAAGACGCACTTGATGTTAAGAGGAAGAAAGTTGCAAAATAGAAAATAATTATTAAGAGGCTGTCTAATATTTAATGTTTTTAGTTTTATGTATTCAGAAACTATAAAAATGAAGTATTGAAGTATTTTATATGAAAAAAAATATTGAAATGCATAATTAGTTTTCTAGTTTCTAATTTTCTACTATACACTTTGAAAAATTATAAGGGTACCCAAAAAAAAATTACATTGTATCCTATATCGAACTTGCGTATCGAACCAAGCTACCCCCGTCGAATCCAAAATTTAAAAGTCTCAAATTGCGTACCCGAATTCGTACGACAACCTGCTACGTACTGCGAACCATGTAACTATGGTCAAACCCACCCAGTAAGCTATTTCTATGCTTTAAGAATTCACACATTCTAGTGAGAATCTTTGGGAAGGTGATGGAAGATGTTTCTAAGTTGTAACTTCTAATGTGGATTTCATTTTGTGAAACTTCATCTCCAGTTTTGCAGTCTCAGTTAAATCCTTCTATTCCTTTCTTAACATCGTCGTCTTTGTATCCTCATTTAAGTTCCTTTCGGCCATTCACGATATGGCTTTCATATTATTTGGGTATCTCTGCAATGCTTATTCTAAGCTTCTTGGTTCATGTCCATTTCGTACAAAGAATAAGACATTTCTTTGGCTCCCTTGTCGAATTCAGTTGCTGGCTAGAACAATCTTTGCATATGATGGATCAAAGATCACAAATGTGCACTGTAAAGGGTTGAAAGAGGAACCCATTTGTTATTTCATGGTCCTATGTAAATACAATCAATGAAACTGATTAAGAATTTAAAACTACGGGCAAACTCACAGGTATAACGTGGTTCAGCCAGATCTAGCCTACATCCACGGAGGAGAGAACTGTTCTCTCTTTTCTGCCAGAACAGAGAGACGGCTAGGGTTCTTTATTCATATATATAACTGGGTATGTAAGTTTTACACTTCAGCCCTCAAACGTTCACTTATTTACATATATAGATCTGACAACTAATACCCAAACCAACTATGAACCAGATAAAACTGATATAACACTCCTCAAATTGTGCATAGTCAGGAAACATGCACAATTTGCTTCTCAAATAACAATGTTGCTTGACTGACAAACCCTTAATAAACATATCTGCAACTTGTTCTTCGGATGGAACATAACCTGTCTGCAACTCCTTAGACTCCACCTTTTCTCGAACAAAATGATAGTCAATTTGTATGTGTTTGATCTATCATGAAGAACTAGATTTGCTGCTATTGCCAAAGCACTTTTGTTGTCAAACAATATCGTGGATATTTGAACTATCAATCCTAATGCTTGTAGAAGTTGTCTAATCCATGAAGTCTCTGCAACCACACTTCCCACTGCTCTATATTCTGCTTCTGTACTTGGGCGAGCAACTGTTTTCTGGTTTCGGCTTTTCCAAGAAACTAAATTATTTCCCAAGAATACACAATATCCTGAAACTGACCTTCTATTACCACATGACCAGCCCAATTCACATCTGTGTAAGCAATTGTTGCACCCATCTTGTTAACATAGATCTATCCTTCACAAACTCAAGTCCATGTGTTAAAGTACCTTTAACATACCTCATAATCCTTTTAGCACCTTCCATATGATTAAGTGTTGGAGCATGCATGTATTGTGCTACATGGTTAACTGCATAACATATATCAGGTTTTGTAAAGGTGAGATATTGTAATATGCCAACAATGCTTCTGAATTTCTCTGGGTTCTGATATAAAGGACTGTCATTACTTTTCATCTTTCGATCATAGGATGTGGCAGTGCTAGCAGGCTTACAGTCCTTCATATTATATTTCTCCAGTAAGGCCATAGAATACACAATATCCTGAAACTGACCTTCTCTTACCCACATCACCAGCCCAATCCGCATCCGTGTAAGCAATTGGTGCACCCATCTTGTTAAACATAGATCTATCCTTCACAAACTCAACTCCATGTGTTAAAGTACCTTTAATATATCTCATAATCCTTTTAGCATCTTCCATGTGATTAAATGTTGGAGCATGCATGTATTGTGCTACATGGTTAACTGCGTAACATGTATCAGGTTTTGTAATGGTGAGATATTGTAGTACGCCAACAATGCTTCTGAATTTCTCTGGGTTCTGATATAAAGGACTGTCATTACTTTTCATCTTTAGATTATAGGATGTGGGAGTGCTAGCAGGCTTACAGTCCTTCATATTATATTTTTCCACTATGGCCTTAGCATATTTATGTTGAGACATCTTTAATTGTTCATTAGATACATCATTTCAATTCCCAAGAAATATCGCAATGGTCCCAACTCTTTAATCTGAAAACGTCTCTGCAACCTGAGTTTCAAATCTTTTATAACCTGCTCTGAGTTTCCTGTTACCACAATATCATCAACATATAAAAGTATAATTGCCATGATATAATCTTTGGTGAAAAGAAATAGGGAATGATCCACAGCTGTTTTCCTGAAACCGTACTCGTGAACTGTTTGTTGAAAGCTGTAAAACCATGTCCTTGAAGCTTGTTTTAACCCATACACTGATCGTTTTAATCTGCACACATATTTTTCTGAGTTAGCCTCACTAAAACCTTCAGGCTGCTTCATGAATACTTCCTCCTTTAATTCTTAACGTAGGAAAGCATTTTTCACATCAAGTTGATGAGGAGCCACTTAAATGATAAAGCAATAGTTAGAATAACTCATATAGTAACAATCTTCATTACTGGATTAAAGGTCTCATCATAATCTAAACCATATCTTTGATTATACCCCCTCGCAACTAATCTGGCTTTAAATCTTTCGATGGTGCCATTTGACTTATATTTTATCTTATACACCCATATAGATCCAACAACATTTTATTTTCTGGTCTCTTTACTATCTCCAAAACACTATTAATTTTCATAGCTTGTATCTCCTCATCGCTTCTATCCATCTTTCATCTCTACTAGCTTCTGAATACGTATTTGGCTCTTTAGTCTTCATAGCTTATTGTGCAAATTGTTGAAAATCAGCCGTGAAACTCCCATAACTAACCCAATGATCGATTGGATTTCTTGTACTTGGATGTCTTGTGCGAACAAGTCTTGAATTCATGTTAAGTTGTGAATGATTTGTGGATTCTGATTCAGTTGTAATGTTCTCTGTTGCCTGAGATTCAACCAATTGCTTTTCAGGCTTACACACTACCCTCAGTTTGATTTTTATTAGAAACCTGTTCCCTCACATCTTGTTCTTCATTCCTGCACTCGTTATGAACCCTAAACTTTTTTCGATAGTATGGTTTCAGAATTGGAACTTTTTCTTGACATTGAGTAGCATCTGGATTAGATTGAGCTTGATCTGAATTTAACTGCACATTTACACCTGAATTTGACTGAACATTGACTCCTATCTCTCAGGTATGATGCAAAATCTGCACATGATCTGAACTGACCTGATCTTGGCTGACCTGCCCCTGAACTTGAAATGCACCTCTTTGCTGTCCGGACTGATGTAAAACATCTAATTGGGACTGAAGCTAAAACCCACCTTGCTGCTGACTTGATTGATGCGAAACCTGCCCGTGGACCTGAAATCCACCTTGTTGTTGTGCAGGTTGATGCAAAACCTGAGTCATAGGATTTGCCTGAGTCATAGGTTGTCCATCTGATTGAGACTGAATATGAATGTTGTTCTTTTGATTTGCACCAATAATCGGAACATCACAATTTATTCTTCGTTGACTATCGCCATGAACACTCACTTATGCCAATTCACATCATTTTCTTGCTTAGTCTGAATCTTCCTTTGATTTAAACTGGCATCCAACATTGATTGTTCATCAAACACCACACGTCTTGAGATGATTACTTTTCTTGAATGAGGGTTGTAGAATCTATAACCTTTGTAACCATCTTCATACCCAAGAAATATACATTTCTCTTATTTTGGAGATAACTTGTCTCTTTGTGAAGAATCTTTCAGAACACAAGCATGACAACCAAAAACTTTTAAACACGAATAATCTGGTTGCTTGGAATGCAATTTCTCATATGGAGCTTTCCCTTCCAATGCATTATTAGATAATCTTTTTATCAAGTATGTTGCCGTGTGAAATGCTTCAGTCCATAAATAAGTAAGAACTTTAGCAGCAATAACATACTCAAAGCCATCTCAGTTATATGCCTATGTTTCCGTTTAGCAACTCCATTTTGTTGAGGGGTATAAGGACAAAAAATTTGATGAACAATTCCATTATTCTGGAGATATTTTTTTTAAAAAAAATAGTAGAAGTGTACTCGTCCCCTCCATCACTTTGAAAATATTTTATCTTAGATTGAAAATGATTTTCAGCAAAAGTTTTGAATCGATCAAATAAATCAAAGACATGGGATTTCTCTTTCATGAAAAATACCTAGACCTAACGAGAATAATCATCAATGAAAGAAACATAATATCTAGAATTTGATAATGAAATATTTGGAGCAGAACCCCATACATCACTATGAATTAACTCAAAGGCCTACTCGACTCACTATTGGACAAATGAAAAGGCAATTGCGACTGTTTGCTGAGTTGACAAGCACAGCAAAACTTATTACAATCAGATTTGTTTTTCAAAGCCAATGACCTGACACTACATAAAGATTTGAAAGACTCCAACGAACAATGACCGAGACGATTAAGGCATAGGGAAAACTGATTATCTTCTACAACAACAGAATAGGCAAAAGTTGGATATCTTCAAGTAAGCGTTAGTATGATATGCCCTAGAAACCAATCATAAAGATGATTATATTTAGTTTATATTTATGTAATTTTTATGAATAATGTGTTATTCAGTCCCTTAAATAAAGCACTTATTATGGATCATTAAGTATGTGACTTGAACGTGAAACTTTATAATTAGATTGTGATATTATTCTAAATAGTCATTATCTTTTGTTGGGACGCTAATAATTTTATAGACAGCATGTGGATTGACTGATGATCATGTTTCGCGGATCATGGATATAAAATATCAAGTTAATCACATGGGTATATGATTATCACATTTTAATTACAATTTAATACCCTCATTACCCATTTTATATGAATAAATACCCTGCTAATAACCGTT
>JBAKGM010000081.1:17295678-17306019 GCA_037177215.1 Asparagus racemosus | reverse complement strand
TAGCACACCGACGAGCGGAGTTCCAACAAGTTCGTGTGGATACCAGTAGAGGCGTCGCTGATATTGCTGCGCAACATCTCTCGAAGACACAAGTTTTGGTTGCTTATCTGCACGATTCATGTAATCATCTATCTTGGATCTTCTTCTACGTATGGATCTTAGGATGTAGGTAGATAAAAACTTGATTTTTAATGCTTGTGAGCCCTCCTACTTCCCTTCAATAAGATCTTCAATCAAGTACAATCTTCCTTTTCTGTTGTTGGCACGTTCCTTCATGAAAACAGAAGAGGAAGTGAAAATACATTGAAAGTAGTTATCACAGGTGAACTGAGATATTGATATAGGACAATATCTAAAAGATGGAACAAGAGGTACATCCCTTAAGACTAGTTGACCAATGGAGGTATAGTAATAATAACATTTCAAATGTGAGTGATGGGGCGAGTATTTCAATCTCCAATAATAATAAAACCATTTCCAGAATAAGGTTTAAGCGTAACAAATTTACCTAGAGTGTTTGCAATGTGATTTGCACCGGCATTGACAACCCATGAATTTTTAGTTGGTTCAGATAATGTCACTCCAGCAACTCCACTAGTGAGTGCTACAATTTCATTACTTTCAGAATAGTTGGTTGCATATTTCTATAGATTCCAACAATTTTTGGCTGAATGATTGGCCCTTCAATAATCCGTGCTTGACTAGTAAACTGACCACGACCACTTTGCCTCCAAACTGACCACGACCAGTGCCAACTTGTCCTCGTGCACCCTGATTCATATTATAATTCTCCCCACGACCACTTTGATTAAGGAAAGAGTTCTGGCCACGACCATAACCTCTTCCCCAATAATTTCTTCCATGACCAGGACCACGACCTCTTTAATGGAGATTGTTTCCATCATTCCAAGCATTAGCAATCAACACAGCATGAGAAGATTCAGATATGCCATCAACCATTTCTTTGTCTTTGTTCAATTCTAGGTTTTCATGTTGCAACAAAGAAAGCCGCAATTCACCAAATGTTGGTAAAGGTGGACGACTAGTAACCGATGTAATAAGCATCTTAAATTCTTCCCGCAGCCCATTCAAAGTGTTGAAAACTTTATCACGATCTGGGACTGGATCCCCAATCAATGCTAACTCATTACAAATAGATTGCACTTCGTTGCAAAACTCAACGGAGCGCACGTCTCGTTTCTTAATGCCTTGACGTTCAGACCTTAACTGCAATATTTTTGCCTTGGCCATACGATAAAAGCTGTCCTTTAGTGCATCCGATTTCAAAAAGATTATCCTCCATAAATTTAAAGATACAAAATAACACAATTCAATTATGCCAATAAGTTCGGAAAACTCAGTTCAAAAGCTCTCTCAAATACACCTTGAACCATTAACTTTGTTATTAGGCACCCCAACTCTTAAGTTGTTACAAGTTTATCCCTCTAATCAAGAGAAATCATCTAAAGATATAAAATTGGGGAGCCTAATAGCAACTTCAATTATTAGGACTATTTTCAACAGTTAAGGGACTAATATCGAAAAGGGCATACAAAAATAATATCTGTAAAGATTTAAAAAAAAAAAAAAACATGTTAATGCGCTGCACACCAGAACCAAATTATGAGCAGCGGGTCCCACATTTTGGAGATGATGTGGGCGTGGGTTCAACGCATTGAAAAGGCCACAAATGTTTTTCATGTTTCAACTCGTCCCTGCCTGTTTCCTAGCTATGATAAAGGAGAGCTGTGCTGGGTAGCTGATAGCGAGTGTAGAACTTCGGCAGATTCTTATAAAGAAACCTAATGGTATGGTGAAATTTTCACACTGCCATGTCCGCAATTTCCCTGAGACGGATAGAAATTTTTCCAAAATTTTTTATGCCTTGAGTTTAATATGTGCAATTGCATCATGTATAACCACCTCACTTGCAAGAACTAAGAAGCCAACATAAGGTCATTGTATCTTAATGAATAGTAGCTTTCTATGGAAGATATCTTGAAATTTCAGTATTGTTCAGCAAGAACTTATCTGATCGTTGATTCTTCGTAATATGATGCAGTATCTGGTCTTCATGCTCGCCTCGAAAAGAAAGAAGGAAATCTCCTCATCACAGATCTCCACAGTACAAATGGGACATTTATCAGCGAGAAGAGGCTCAGAGCTGGAGCTGTTGTACAAGTTCCTCCAGGGAGTTGTGTCACTTTTGGTACTACTATACTAAAATTACTCTTTAACAGATTGAATTTCTTTTCCTATTAGTAACATTCAGTGATTTTCCTTTGTTATTTCTCAGGTGATAATCATTTAGCTATGTTCCGTGTTTCGAAGGTTGAAGCAGGTGAAAAAAGCCCTTCCGCTGAAGAAGAAGGATCTGCAGTCAAAACTGATACTGATTTGGCTAATGATAATTTAGAAACAGTGAACTGAGTTGAGAACTTTTGGTGACAGTTGTGCTAATATGTGATTGTGTAGGCATCATGTTCTATTATGGGTCGGCCTATGTTCTCTACTTACCAAACGTATGGTTTTGTGAACTTTCTACTCAATTTTAACATTCTGAGGGTGTTTGGCAGGAGGTTTTTTGTTTTTCTGAACTAGCTTGCAAAGCTCATATCTATATGTTTGGTAAAATACCAAATAAGTTAATTTATAAGTCCCACTTCAGAAAGCTGATAGCCCAGTGAAAAAATATAGCTTACAAGCTATCCTACATAAATTTGGTTTGACCAAAAAAATTTCTATTAGTCACATACTTTTTATCATCAAATCTAGAAGCTAACGTTGCTTAAAAGCTTTTAAAAATAAGACCCTTCAAACATCATCAAATTGTTGTTGTTTGTGTGCGTGTACGTGTCTTCTAAAAACAAGCCCTTCCAAACGTCATCAAATTGTTGAGTATGTGGTATGTGCGTGTGTGAGCATGCACGTGCATGCGTGTATTAGCTGTTATGTTAAAAATGTAGGAGCTGAACAGCAGCATCCGTTGTAGCCTTGTTGTTTTGGGTACTCGGCTCTCACCCGAGACACCCGGGTTCAAGTCCCGGCAACGGAATTTTATTTTCTCGACATTTAAATAATTTATCTACAGGACCCTGAACAAATTTAAATTTACCTATGAATGCAAAGAATTTGCTAAAAGGTTCACAATTGTAAAGGCCCTGAACAACCTAAAAGGCGCACAACTGTAAAAGAAGGAAACCAAGTAGTTTTTATTTCCTGAAACTAAGGACATTTTACAGACAAATTTTTTTTTAAACATTTTAACACAATTTACGATCATGGATATGAACAAGCACAACGTTGTAAAATAATGCAACAAAATTAATAATAAGATTAAAATTATGAAAGGATGCAAACAAGTAACTTTTATTTCCTGCATCTATAAAGATCGCTCTGAATTGAGATGTTATCTACTATTTAGGAGGACTAATTAGCTCAAAGACTAAACTTATTTACAAGTCTACTTAATATTTCTATCAGTGAGAACTAGATACATTCAAGACTAAAGACTAGTTTGGTATTGGTTTCTTTAGGCTATTGCTACTTATTTTATCAAGAAGCAGTAAATAATGATGTTTGATAAAGTTTACTTTGCATCCCTATTGAAACTGCTTTTAAGAAGGTGTTTTAGAAGCAACCTGAGGATGCTTTTAGAAGGACCTTCTGCTTTTGTAGTTTTAATACCATACACTCCCTTTAGTTTTTGACATTATTAATTTATCTATTTTAAAATTATCGTGTCTATTTTGATAGCTAAACATATGTCTATTTTTGTCAATTTCACTTATAAATTTATAATGATATTTAAGCACACATTTACCAAACACTTTACTGCTTTTGGAAGTTGCTTATAACATATGATTACCAAACAACTACTTTTAGCAACTCGTATAAGTTGCTTCTAGAAACTGCTTTTATAAAAAACTTATCATAAGCTCCAACAATCCAAACTAGCCCTAAGACTCATCATACATGTTATTTGTTTATATTTTTAAATAAGAAAGGGAGAGTAAAGCTCACAAAACTAAATATAAATTTTATAACGTAATTTCAATAAAAGTGTAAAGAAAAATGAGCATTTAACAAATTAACTATTAGACATACCAAAACAATGAATACTATGGTTTCGAATCATTAATTATGATGGTGAGACTGAGAAAGATGTCGTTATTGATTAAATCAAGATTGTTACGATGATATAGTATTTTTGGTGTTTGATGCAACCTAGAATACCTATGTAGTTGAAAGAAAATTCTACGAAATAGATATAAAACTAGTATTCTTTTTGTATTAGAGGCAACCGGTGTGTGTAAAAGGTGAGCGTAGTAGAAATGAGAATGTTACAATGTTCTTGTAGTTATACACTAAAAATTAAGATGAAAAATAAGTGAATTAATAGGAGATTAGAAGTTGCACCTATCAGGAAAAAATCTTTAAAAGAATTAATGTGACGATTTGGTCATGACAATGGATTCCACTGAATATATCGATTAGGAGAAAAAAGCAAGACTATAGTTAACGGGGGTAAAGAGGAATAAACATAGAGCCAAAGGAACTTGATTTGAAGCAATAAAAAATGATACCATAGTAGCTTAATAGAGAAGATGATATCTCAGAAATAACTCACGTACGTAGCAGATCAAAATATTTTGGGGTAAATACTTTGATGTTGCTATAAAGATTATGCTAAATTCGTTGTGCTGGGAAGAAAGAACAAAAGTTTATCTCAATCCTGACACGTACACAGAAAGAATTGGAACTGTGAAGAAATCCGAAAAACTCAAGATAATTAGAGTATATTAGTCATAATTACAAGATCAAACTACATGGCACTATCTAACAATCTCCTAAACTCAAAGAAGCTATTCCTCCCATCACCATCCTTATCAAACGCACTCACCATCGTCACACAATCCTCCACCCTCACCCCTTCCCTCATCCCCAATCTTCTCTTCACAATCCACACGTCCTCCGCTGTTATAAACCCGTTCTCATTACGATCAAACACATAGAATGCCTCCTTTATCTCCTCCAAGCTCGCCTCCTTCTCCTCCAACAACTCATCCAATTCTTCTCTCCATCTCTCTTCCTCTAACAACTCTCCCATCCCAAGTCTCTTTATAACAATATTTACATCTTCAGTACTTAGCTCTCTTTCACAATGCATTGATGGCGCTTCATCCTCTTCATCGTCACATTCATCGTGAGTGATATATCGCAAGATAGGTGAGAGGAAGTGAGTGAAGATGGAGTAGACGTGGAGAAGGTCTTTGAAGACATTGGTTATGTTCGAATAGATTAACGAGTTGATTATGTACGAGGTGAGGGATGCGCCTTCCATTTCTTTGTGATGAGTAGGAGATGAGTATTTCGCGCTATATGTATGGTTGTGTGTACCCATAAAAGGTCAGAATGCCGTGGAAGGAAAATAGAAAATGGTAGGGAAAGTACTGAGAAGGTTATTATGTCACTTTCTTATAAGAGAAGTATATTGCAATTTCTATGAAGATGTGAAGAAACGAAGATATGAAGGGTGAGAAAACCTTTATAAAGCCAGTATTGCTCGTGTATTACCCTTCTAAGTTCTTTATGGTAAAGCTTAAAGGTTATACGAAGGGCATACGCTAAAAATGTTTCTTGCACGATTATATTCCTTCATATGGTCTAACTATGAGTTTTAGGCTAAAGTATTTTTTTTTCTAATTTCCTTTAAATATTATGAGACTTAAATATGGATTGCTCTCATAACATTTTAAAATCTCATCATGTATACTAAAATTCAAATTTTGTTATAAAGTTTGAAGATGATAATATTGATACTCTAATAAGTTCAGATTTTCTCCGTGGTCAATAACTTGGTGAACAAAAAATCCATATTCGAGAAAATATTCGTATCCATATCAGGATTACTAAAATGTATAATCGATAGATATGATTACGAATACGGTTATGTAGTAAAATATCTAGATCCGTATCTAAAATATTCGAATATAAGTTGGCTATAGTGTTGTAACAGTTTTAATCCTTATATTATTGAATTTGAGGTTACTTTTGATGACCAAGATGTAGAATCTTAGCTCTTCAAATATAACGAACGTATTAATGAACTCTCTTGTATCATATGAACTATATTTTTTTTTTCAAAATTATCATGTTTTCTCATATTCTTTTGTCCGCTTACATATTCGCATGCCTATCGGTATAACATTTTAATGAACTCTTTTGCATCATATGAACTAGTTTTCTCATATTCGTTTTTGTATCCACATGTATTTTTGCTTATATATCCGCATGCATATCCATATCCATATCCGTATCCGTATTTGATTTAGTGGATATAGGCATAAATTTTCTGTATTGAGGCATATCCGTATCCATATTCGTATCCGTGATGGATAAGCAGATACGACTATGATGAGTATCATATCCAAGCTGTATTTGGACTGTATGCACCCCTACCAAATAACAGATAATAGTGGACACGTGGAAGGCATCGGCATTGTGTGCTACTGTTGCCTGTTCTACATCGTGTAGTCCACACTCAACAACAAATACTAGCCCTATCTCTCGAATCTAGAATAATGCCAGCATAGAAAGAACTATATAGATTAGAGACATAGTTGAATAACACAAATAACACAGCTATCATTTCGGCAGATTAAATTTTTTCCACTTCTTCTTCAAGTAGGAAAATGTCTACATATATGTCAGCATTTTGCTTAACTAATTATTAATGTCCACAATGACACTTAGCTGACTTGTTAAGTTCCTTTCATTGTAAACTCCACGTGTCACTTTAGAGTTTAAGTTCTTCTAAAGGTTTTGAAAAGAGGACAATAATGGAGAAAGTTCTGGTGTAAACGGCAAATAAAATGCTCACTTGCAAACGGGAAGAAACAGCTGAAGAGAGGAGGAAATTGCTTTTAAACGGATCCAATGAAAAGCAGAGGAAATTGTGGTTGCTTGGTCATATTTATGCATAATGACTTTTATTCGCGCGTTACATGCTTATAAGTAATGGTGTAGTTAGGATCACAAAATTTATGATGACACTGCAGAATTTTATTATCATTATTCTAGACTGCAAAAGTACTCCGGAATTAGACAAAAATTCATCTCCATAAGACATCATAGATAAATCGCTTTGAAGTGTCGTTTTTGACATGTACGACATTTGTATTTTGACCTTTCGCTTGTGACGTAAGCACACAAATCTTATCAGAAACCTCTCTATAACCTCTCTATATGAATGAAATGTTTTGAATCAATAAAGCTAATAGTTAACGTTCCCAAATTCCCCTTTGTCCTCTCCATAAATAACTTAAAACACCCTGGTCTTATGAGTATATTTTTATAAAACATACTCGTGACGTAACATATGAAACAAAATTTTTAGACTTATATTTCTGTCTATTTCTTTTTAAAAGTAAGACATTGCTTATAGGAAATCTGTGCATGCACTGTTAAGAATAGAAAAAATTCGCTTGAGAATTATATTTATAATTTTTTGTTGTCATTTATTTTTCATTGTTTTTTCTCTATATTTGGAGAGGATTGATTGAGTTGAGGCTGAGGGGAGAACTAATTGAATGGAACAGTATATTTGTTGACTCCCAAATTAACATTGAGTAGCGCTACGGGGACCGAAAAGCGGGGCAGAATTATGGGAAAGATAACGAGGCACGGTAAGCTGTCTACATGAGCCGGTATTGTTAATGCTAATTTAATAATGAAATAAGGGCACTTTTGACGTTAATAGTTTTCTGACGATCTCCGTAATCCATAGTCTGCCTTTTCCCGTCACCGCCTCTTTTGTTGTCATGCCACTCCCGCGGATGCATTCTCGCCGTCGACATCTCCCTGCCGATCCATTCGGACAAATTTTCAAAATCAACTTTTTTAGAATTTTATTTTCAAAAATCGACTTATTTATCTTTTATTTAGTATTTTCGACATAATTTTAGCTAGCTGGTTGAAACTAGATCGAAAAATGTTAAATAAATTTTAAATAGATTGATTTTTGAAAATAAATCTCAAAAAGAGTTGATTTTGAAAATTTGTCCGATCCATTCCATCCTATTCACAATTAATTCAGACTCCAAATAAAATCTGATCGACGTCCTAAAGCCTATTTGCACAAAAGTACAAAAGCCCTCTTTTTTTTTTTTGTCATCTACCAAGTTAAATCTCATATACGAGACTTTCCAATAAAACATAACTCACCCAAACATCAAGGACCTCGACATCTAAAGCTTTATCATCAAATTAAAGCGTCTCCCCTCATAAAATTTCTACTGAACTCAGCTGCAATGGTATCTTGCTTAAAATTTTAAATGGGTTTAGGGGTAGTGAGGATCTTTTGAGGAACGAAGAGAGAGATAATACGATTGTGAGAGAGAGAGAGACAGAGAGAGAGAGAGAGAGAGAGAGAGAGAGAGAGGTGAATGGAAATCAGCAGATTCGTAGGGGATTAGACTTTGACAGAATGAACAAAGAAAAGAAAATTATCGAGGCTTTCTCCCTTGTGTAGTTGTGGACTCGTTTTTATTCCACAATTACATCGGAGTAGAGATGGCCAACGGGGCGGGTCGAACTATTTCGACCTACCCAAAATCTTCCCGTGAACCCACACGAACCGGATTCAAATAGGTACGAGACGGGTATAGACCCAACTCGTTTATTAGACGAGTTAACCTAACTCGTCTTGTGAACAGTAAACGAGGTGAGTCTGACTCGTCCGGTCACAAGTCACGAGACGAGTTCGGCCGGGGTAAATTTACCCCCAACTCCGGTAGTAATTTAAAAAAAGCAATTCTACACAAGGATTGCTTAAGTAAGAAAATTGACGGTCACCCCAAAAGTTAAAAAAAAATTTACAGGCCCCCAATGTCTAAAAAAAGAGAGAGAGGCTGTCAAATTAATAGGTAGTCCAAATAAAAATTTTTAAGGCCCCTAACTGCTCAAAAAAGAGTCATTGGAGAGTGAGAGACTACCACGATTGAGCCTTTTTGGGAGGGGGAGGGGCTGCTCAGCCAATAGCAGGCGGGGATAGCTAAAAAAAACCTCCACTCAACCTCAACACCACCCCCCGCCCCCCCAACCCAATTCTATGAATATCCCCTGGCCTAAATCCCTTCCATACTTCACAACTTAAACTCTCATCTTCTACTACAATATCAACTCTCATATTTTTCTCCCTCCAGTATTTACAACATCTCACATTATGGAGTACTACAACTCTTTTTCTGGGTGTTTCTCCGGAGCCTCTGACAATTCATTGGGAGCTTACACTTCTTCGCTCTAATAAAGTTTTTTTTTTCTCCAAATGTATTGTTAATGATTATGTGAAGTGAAGCTATTATTATTTTATGAAAAGAAAAGTTTCTTCTATATATTTCTCGTTACTTCTTGTAATTGGTACACTTGTATTTCATTATTATAAAATATAAATAAACAATAATATAATATAATATTAGTCCAGTGAAAAAATTTGAAGAACAAAAAAATAAGAGGGAAAACTAAAGAAAAAAATCAGGGAAAAAGGCCCAATTCGTTAGTCTCGTGGTGAGATGAGTCAACTCACC
This sequence comes from Asparagus racemosus, assembly GCA_037177215.1. Taxonomy (NCBI): domain Eukaryota; kingdom Viridiplantae; phylum Streptophyta; class Magnoliopsida; order Asparagales; family Asparagaceae; genus Asparagus; species Asparagus racemosus. Next base: position 17,296,432 of record JBAKGM010000081.1, on the reverse strand, counting down.
ATGAGACGGGTCACGAATTAGGTCTAAGGCTCAATTCATGACCAGGTTATCAAATTCGTCTCGTACGAATTCAAAACAAGATGAATCCGATTCGTCTCATTCTGAATTCGTACAAGATAAGGATGAATTGACTTGATTCGTCCCGTTGGCTACCTCTAAGTCGGAGAGGCTTTCTATTAAAAAAAAGGAAAAAAAGAAAAAGAAATTCCATCAGAGAGGCGATGCGAATCATTTTGGTTTGTTTATATTGTTCCAATTTCTTCTATGTTCGCTGGAATCATAAAAGGGGGAAAAAGAATTTGTCTATCAGTTTTATTGGTAAAGATGAGATGAAGAAGGTCAGCGAGATAGTGAGAGTAAAGAGAGGGAAGAAGCAGATAAGTGGGTCTAAATTCGAAATACTGTGAACGCCCGCTTTGAGTCGTTTGTTTAACATCATTAGAAAAAGAAAAGGTTACAATAAATTTGATAAATATCTTTAAATATCTTTACACGTCACCTGTCCTAAGTAGGGTCCCATTTTTTTGGTGCGAAATGAATTATTTATTAAGATTACATCTCATTATTTTGGGAAAAATACTGTTAGGCCTCAATTTCATAAAGAGAATGTTACGAAGCTTTATGACTAAGTTAATAATTGTCTGACCTCCTAAAGTGAGTGTTGAAGAAAATAACGTGCGTTACCTTCGAAGTTGCAAGTATACAACTAACAAGTTATAGTATAAAAGATTATCGATCCCACGAGGAACGTGAA
>JBAKGM010000081.1:17255004-17285516 GCA_037177215.1 Asparagus racemosus | reverse complement strand
AATTCGCGAAGGCTGGGGGTTAGCCAAAAAACCCTAGAGTCAGCGTCTCACACACGTTGCCGGTTTAGTCTTTTCTCTGATTGAAGAAGACACCAGAGTTCGATTCTGGGGTATTTTGTCCTGAATCCTAAGAAGGGACAGAGTCAACACCTCACACGCGTTGCCGGGTGGTCTCTTACCCGTAAAAGAGTCCCAAGTCTATGTATTCAGCATCGTAGCACGAAGTCTAAGAGACTTTCATTCTCTTAGCACAACGTAACATGCGGAATAGGTCTGGGTAATCCGCACGTGACCTATTCTGCACGCTAGCCCGATTCAAACGGTAAACAGTAAAGGCAAATTAAACCCGTTAATGGCTGGGGGGTGGCCAATAACTCTAAAGTCAGCGCCTCACACGCGTTGCCGGGTAACCTCTTGCCCATAAAAGAGTTTAAAGTGTATGTATTCGACATCATAGCACGAAGTTTAAAAGAGTCTCATTCTTTTAGCACAACGTTATATGCGGAACGGGTTTAAATAACCCGCATGCTTGCTCGATTCAAACGGTAATCGGTAAAGGCTCATCAAAGCCGTTGATGGCTGACGGTTTGCCAAAAATCCTAGAGTGTTATGGTTAATTATTTCGAATGGAATAAAAGAATCATAATAATTGTAAAAATAGATGGAAAGAACTTCCTCCTATAACCCGGTTTTAGAGAGATCCCTGTTGATGTTCAGAATCTTCGGCAAGCTTTGGGTTCTCAAACGTTGCAATTGGAGCTTCTTCGGTATAGACCCTCTTCAGCTCTAGAACACTGAAGACTCCTCCCTCCATCTGGGATTCTCGCTCAAGCTGTGCCATCTCAGCCACACTTGAGACACGATGGGAGTGAACGACGCTCATAGATGCTGACTCCTCGACAAGTACCGTCTCAACATCGTCCGGAAAGTACTTGAGCATCGACAATCAAGAAGCCCAGTTCTGAAGACGAGGGCCACGTACCCCTAGTTGCAAGAGCTTAAGACTCGAGATCCGCCTATGCAGTATATCTCGAGATTCAAGCCAAGATTCACCTACGCGGTGAAGCTCGACATACAACCGAGAGTCACCTGCGCAGCGAGGCTCGACCCGAAGGTCGTAAAGCTCATCACAACGTCCAGGAATACCTCGGACAACTATTCAACATGGACATCACTCATCAAGAGTCAATTTCATCTGGCTCAATTCGTTCGAGCCTCAGAAATACTCCAAAACGGTACACGAGTATAAACTGTTTCCTATTTTGTCAAGAAGTTCCCGGAGAATATTTCCATATTTTTAGGGATAACTTGATAATCACAAAGCATGGAAATAATATTGACGCCGGACAACGCGTCGCCGACTCACAAGCAAAGAAGACGAGTCCCTATTTCCTCCCACGGTGATCAAAGTGACAATCGATCCATTGATCAAAGGGACAAACCCTAATCTCCTCCCACTGAGGAAACAACCAACGTCACCGCCGTAGGATTTGCCGATCAACGGCTTGAATCCGGGTAAAAAAATCAGACATCGGTCAACATCGTTTTCGCCGATCAAAGGCCGAGAATCTATGTATTCGACGCCCATCAAAGCGTCGCGACGGAGAATTCCTAGGTCAGCTAAGGAGTCCCGTAAGCAGTTTAATGGTCAGTTAGACAGCAACTCACCAACATGAGTCAACCGCAACTGAGCTTCATCAGCCAAGGTTCAAAATTCCAACATCGGTCAGGCAATAAATGCAGCACCGTCATGCCTTCAGAAATCCTATAAAGAACTGGAGAATTTGAAAGGATTGGAGGAATCGAGCATTGAGGCTAATCTCAAGCAAATTCCCATTCAACGACATCAGGTCAAGATCTCGACAGCGGTCAAGTAATAAATGTAGCACCGTGGCGCCTTCAGCAATCCTACAAAAAACTGGAAAGCCTGAAAGAATCTGAGAGATCGAACACCAAAGTGGTCCAAAGGTCCCGTCACACCGACTGAAGATTGGGGCCTATCATATCCAAAGTATCCCAGGCTCGTCCACAAATCGACACTGAGACACTTTGGAGGGGGTATCTGTAGGCGTTGAAAATCGCTTATCAGTGCCCAAACATGACTCGTGACGGTGGATTGGCGATCGATGAGCTATCCAACGATACAACGGCAAACTATTGATACCCCACACAAATTTTTTCCTTGGACTTGCTGTGGACCATTGACGATGTAGTCGGTGAGGCGTGCAGGTCAACAAAGTGAACCAATCACACTCCAATAGCTCTGAGCCAAATCAGACTTGGATCGACAGAATCAGATTCGAATGTCGACGCGGCGCAGTTAACCGAATTCAAGCGGCAACACAGTGGTAATCCACTTCCGGAATCAACAAAGCAGCCAAAACAAGGCTAGAAATACCAGAATACGGATCAAAGTTGACAAAACATCAAGAAAGTGACGGAAAACGGCGAAACGACGGAAGAAATGTTGAAAAACGACGCGTCGTGCCGGAGAACTTCGGCCAATGGCCGAAATGCTTCGGCCATGGCCGAAGTGCTTCGGCCAAGAGCCGAAGTGCTCAGCCCTTGAGGCCGAGCAAGCACCCCTTCCCCCCTTGAGACTATAAATACTGGGGGGGTGCTCAGTTCTGGAGGTTAGAATTTTTTGACAAAGATCGGATCTTTACGCGGGAGTTCTGCGAGTTCAAAAATCGCCGTCGGCGCCCAGAGTTCTGCAGCCGTTTAGATCTACGCTGATCAAGTTCATCCCCGCCAGATCTAAGGTCAGGTATTGCGATCTAAACCCGCCCTCCAGTCTAAGCTGCGTCTTAGACTCAGGGTACCCTCCAGTCTAGGCTGCGTCCTAGACTCAGGGATAGCTTGTGATTTCTCCTAGTATATCTCACCAGCTCCGGCGATCTTCCCCTTCGTGGGTTGATTCTCATCAGGTATTTATTTCCTTTGTGAAACAGATCTCTTAGATCTACAAGCCTAGCACCTAGATCATCAACCAAAGATCAGGATTGCACGGTAGTCCACGGATGTAAAAGAAGTCCCCGGCACAGGCAAAGAATCCCACGCAAGTGAGGGTCTGATAAACGGGCCCCGCGTTTGTTCAAATAGGAATTTAAAGTTGTAATTTTTATTCGATTTTTCCATTGTAAGAGCCTTATAAAAAGGCGATCTTTTATTTGAATTTTTTTGTAATTCCATAGAGGTGTAACAATTCCAGATCAATAGAAAAATCAGCAGCTTTGAAATTCTCCGCGAACAGCAATCAGCCTCTATGAGTTGGCGTTTGGTAAAATGGGCCTTGCTCTTGTTTCAATACAATCTGCACTTCAAGCAATAGAAGTCGGTCAAGGGTCAGACAATTTGTGATCTCCTAGCAACTAACCCAACGACGGATGCGACTGAATTATACAATGACTTGCCAGACGAAACTCACGAAGTCAACACTACATCACATCAGCGAATATGGCGATTGTACTTTGACGTTGCCTCTCGAGCAACCAATGTGGCAAGTACCCCTGGATGTTCTAAGATTTCTTCCAGAGTTGCAGTTGTCTTAGTTTCCTCGGGGAATCACGTCATGCCTCGAGCCTACTCGCTTACCAAGCCATACTCCAATAATGTGGCTGAATACAACGCGTTACTTATTGGACTTAGTTTCACCAAGGAACTAGGGGTCGAATATATCAAAACCTTTGGGAATTCTCAGCTCATAGTTAGATAGATCTGTGGAGACTATGAAGTCAGTAACTCAGATTTGGTTTCGTATCACTAGGCGGCTGTTGAGATGGCAGACTCGTTTGAAGAATTTTTCATCGAGTATATCCTGCGCCTCCAGAACAAGTACACGGACGCATTAGCAGCGTTAGCAGTATCGTTGGCGCAACCTCTTGAGACAGAATAGTTAGTTACTGTGAGAACTCATCAATTATTTGTACCAATATATAATGAGGAGGAGGAACACAAGGGGGTGGTCATCAAAGAGGTGTACACAACCCAAGCTGAACTAGAGCCCTGGGATTGACGTTTCCCTATAATTGACTATGTCCTATATGGTATTTTGCCAGAGGACGCGAAAGGGAGAGAATCGATTCGATGAAGGGCGCCGAGGTTCTTTCATGACGCAGAGACCCAAACGTTATATCATCACGGGTACGATGGCTTGCTGCTCCGGTGCCTTTTGAACAAGGAAGCGGAAGAAGCCCTTAAGTAGGCACACGGAGGAGAGTGTGGCGCACACCAACTTGGTCCTAAACTTTATGATCGTATCAGAAGAATGGGATATTTTTGGCCAACGATGATTAATGACGCAATCGAGTACGCTTGGAAGTGCCACGCGTGTCAAACACATGCGAATTACATGCATCAACCCTCAGAGCATTTGCATCCTTCAGCTACATCTTGGCCATTCGAGACATGGGGGATGGACATTGTAGGTCCTATTTTTCCCCCATCAGTTAAAGGTGATCAGTTCATTCTCACAATTACCGACTACTTCTCCAAGTGGGCTGAAGCAATTCTGCTGAAAGAAGTGAAGACGAACAATGTAATCAGGTTCATCAAGCACCACGTCATCTATCGACACGGTGTGCCAAGATGGATCATACATGACAACGGTCCTCAATTCATCAGTAATGCCTTCATCAGGTTTTGCGAGAAGTTCAAGATTCAAGACGTCTCGTCGACAGCTTATAATCTGGCCGCAAACAGATTAGCATAGGCGTTCAACAAGATGATCATTAAGATCTTGTCGAAACTCGTGAAGACCAACAAATGTGATTGGGATGATAAACTTAGAGAAGCACTCTGGGCATATAGCACAACAGTACGCATGCCTACCGGCGCTACCCCTTACTCTCTGGTATACAGATGTGAAGTTGTACTTCCATTGGAAATACAAATCCCATCACTTCGTATCGCCAACACGACTGAGACAGCAGAGGAAGAACAACATCGGAGATGTCTTGAAGAGCTCGAGATGTTAGATGAAAAGCGCCTAGAAGCTCAACAACACATCAAATTCTACCAAACCAGAATGTCGAGGGCTTTCAATAAGAGAGTCTGATTGAGGAGCTTTAAGGAAGGAGATCTGGTCCTCGCCGTTTGACGACCAATAATCCTCGATTCCAAGAAGAAAGGTAAACTTGAACCCAAATGGGAAGGACCGTTCGTGATAGATACAGTCTATTGGAACGGTGCGTATCGTTTAATCACTCAAAATGGTGACAAGCAATTAATGCCGATAAATGAGAAGTTCCTAAAAAAGTACTATCCTTAGTACATTTGGGATAATCCATTTTGATGGGAAGTTCCTCGTGTAATATTTCACCCGTTTTCCTTGAGGATAACCCTAAATTTATTTTTCCACCGTAAAATCCCTCGCTGATAAAACTCAATGACGGTGAGTCCATTAAAAATCTTTCTGGTCCAATCCACTAGCAAAATCTCTTCTTGATTCCTTCCATGAACAAGAGGTCCACTTAAAATTTCCTTCACACTAAAGATAGAATATAGAATTCTTCCTCTCCAAGTGTAGATCCCCTTCGTGATAAACAGAAGGGCTTTATCCTCTCCTCTTCGGTCATGCATCCCCAAGGGTTAGGACTGAAATTAGAATTTCATCTCGATAAATGAGAAGATCATTCTAGATCAGATAGCGAATCCTGTAAAAGTGAAAGCTAGCTGAATCTTTTCAATTCTCAGAGTCGAGATCCCGCTCTTAGTCTCACCTCTCAAGATTCTTGAAGTGGAGATCCCACTTTTAATCTCTTTCGCACTGGAAATATGATATAAAATCCTTCCTCTCCAGCATTGGAAAATAGAATATAAAATTTTTCCTTTTCCACATCAGCCCTGGAGATAGAATAGAAAATTCTTCCTCTCCAGGAGCAAGAGACAGGATATAAAATCCTTCCTCTCTTGTTTCAGGTTTACCTTCACATGGAGATAAGATATAAAATCTTTCCTCTCCACCATCAGGAAACAGAATATAAAATTCTTCCTTTCCCACATTAATCTTACCTTCTTAACAGAAATCTTTCAATCCAAGATTCATCTTGGAGAATTTTATCCTGAATCCTAAGTAGGGATAAGTCAACGCCTAACACGCGTTGCCGATTTAGTATTTTTCCAATTAAAGAAGACACCAGAATTCATTCTGAGGAATTTTATCCCGAAGTCTAAGTAGGGATAAGCCTACACCTAACACGTGCTGCCAGTTTAGTCTTTTATCGATTGAAAAAGACACCCGAATCCAAGTCGGGAGAATTTTATCCTAAAGCCTAAGTAGGGATAAGTCTACGCCTAACTCGTGTTGCCAGTTAATTCTTAAATGTAAAAAGAATGATAGCCCACATATTCAAAATTGTGGTAGGTTGTTATTAATAACACCACAATCCACGCCTTACACTTGTGGAGAATTTTATCCTAAATCCTAAGAAGGGGCAAGTCAATACCTAACACGCATTGCCTGTTTAGTCTTTTACCGATTGAAGAAGATACCCGAATCCAAGTTGGGGAATTTTATCTCAAAGCCTAAGTAGGGATAAGCCTGCGTCTAATACATGCAGTCGGGTAGTCAATTTCCGTGATAATTGACCAAGTCTGCGTATTTAACATCGTAGCACCAAGTCTGAAAGAGTTTCATTCTTTTAACACAACGTCATGTATGGAACGGGTTTAGAAAATCCGCACGCTAGCCCGATTCAAATCGTAATAGGTAAAGGCTCTTCAAATCTGTTGATGGCTCAGGGTTGGCCAATAACTCTAAAGTCAACACCTTACACACGTTGCCGGTTAGTCTCTCGTCTGTGAAAGAAGACAAAGCCTATGTATTCAACATCATAGCACCAAGTCTAAGAGAGTTTTATTCTTTTAGCGCAATGTCACGTGCGGAACGGGTATAGAGAATCCGAACGCTAGCCCAATTCAAACGGTAATCGGTAAAGGCTCATCAAATCCATTGATTGCTGAGGGTTTGCCAAAAATCCTATGAGTATTGTGGTTGATTATTTCAAGCAAGCAATAAAAAAGAGGATAAAAATTTATTCACTCAAAGAAGAGTCGAACCTTTCCAACAAAGAAATTACAGCTATTCAAACATCAAGTATATGACAAAGGATTTGTTGTTCCAGCTGAGACAACTACCCATTGTAAATTAGCCCTGAAAGACTCCTAACTGGCACTCAGTGTCTTCGCAGCTTCTTCCTCAGCTTCAATGAGCTTTTGTTCGGAGAGCTTCAGTTGATTGGATATGGCATTCTGGGCTTCCTCCTCATTGACTCTTGTCAGCTCTAGGATACTTAAGTGCTCTTCCTTCATCTGAATTCTCGCCTAAGCTGCGCTATCTCGGCCTCAGTTGATGCAATACAGGAATGGATGTTGCTCAGGGTTGTTGATTTTTTAGCAAGTACAGTCTTAACCTGAACTATCCGGTCTCGCTGCATCTAAATCTCAAGTCTAGCAAAAACACGAGCGTCATGCCATGCCTCCAGATGAGCTTTTGCTCGGGCAACTATATATGAAGAGGCACCCGCTGCGTGCAGCTCATGCAGTCTCTAAAGCTTCACTTCTAGATGATCAAGGCATCAGTAACGGATTGGGCTAACTCTGGATAACTAGCATCTCGTATCAAGGCTGTCCTAGGGCCGAGCACTGGCCTGAACTGACGAAGGGAAAGCCATACCTTTGGAGGAGCAAACCTCGACATCTTCAGGAATTGTTGGCTTAGGTGATATATCACCAGGAGGATGATCATCTCGGACAGAGCCATATATCAAGTCATCCATGGGGGTGTCCACAAGCAGACCCTAAATCAAAATTCAAACTGGAGCTAAACCGGATACTAAAACGGTGCCAAATCAGCCCGTTAATTGACTCCTCTCTTCCACACATTTGGAGGGACCCCGGAGATTTATTCAAAGAGATTATCACCTCATGAAGGTCACGTTGCATCCAGCTCAATTTATTCAAATCCCGGGAATACTCCAAAAAAGTATATGAGTATAAACTATTTCCTATTTTGGTCGAGAAGTTCCTAGAAAATACTTTTTATATTTTGAAGATAACTCACCCACCTCCAAATGGGTATATGAGGATAAACTAATCCCCGAAACTCTAGTAAACATATGAGAATAAACTGTGTTAATGCTGGTCAATGCGTCGCAGTGAAGAATTCGCCGATCAAAGGTTGGATTCTGAGAAAATTTTGACGCCGGTCAATGCGTTGCAATGGAGAATTTACCGATCAAAGGTTAAGTCTCAATGAATTGGATGGTTAGTCCAACAACAAATCACCAACACGAGTCAGAGCAAAAAAATTCACCTATTGGTTTCAGGTCAAGATTTCGACAGCGGTCAGATAATAAATGCAGCACCGTGACACTTTTAGACATTCGACAAAGTACTGAGTAGTCTAAAAGAATTGAAGAAATCGAGAGTCGAAGCTATTTTCAGGTCCTGTTACACCGACTGAAGGTTCGGGCCTATCATATCCAAAGTATTTTGGCTTCTTCTCTAAAAGAGCGAGACCGAAACACTTTGGAGGGGGTATTTGTAGGCATGTAAAATTGCCTATATATCCCCGAATGTAACTCGTGATAGTGAGTTGACGATTGGCGAACCGCTCAACGATATAACAACGAACCGTTGACAACACAACGACAAGCGAGTCGATGCCAATGCATACGCGAGTTGACAAAACGCATGAAGCAAGTTGACGGAAGCGTGCAAGTCAATGAAGTGGTGGATTGAACGTGAACAATGGGATAAACCCAACTCTGAAGCCCCCAAATTGATGAAGCGACGGGTCGCGTGCAAGTGATGGAATAAATCTAACTGCAAAGCTTTGAATCGATGAAATCGACAACTCCGAGCCAAATTGGACTTGGATTGATGGAATCATACTAAGGATCGACGAAATCACAATGTCTGAAAGTTAGAAAAAACTTGGAAAATGGCAGATCGAGACCCGAAGCAAAGCCACCTAGGCAGCTCGGCCAAACATCGAGTCACCTAGAGAGGTGGCCGAGCTACCTCGGAGTGGCCGAGCCACCTAGGGGGGTGGCCGAGCCACCCCCAGGTGGCTCGGTGGCCGAGCCACCTAGGGTAGTGGCTGAGCCACCTAGGGGGTGGCTTAGCCACATAGGTGGCTAGGCAGGCCTCGGGCATTGTTTTGACCCAGATCCGCTTTGAGAAGGCTATAAATATGAGGAGGGGTGCTCATTTGCATAGATCTAGATTTTTGGAGAGAAGTCGAACCTCTGCCAGATTCAACAGCGACCGAAGCTCAACTCCAGCATTCAGATCTAAGATTCTGGCAAGCCGACCAGCATCAAGCAAGGAAGTTCGAGGAGTACAAGATCAGATCTCTAGATCTGCCCTCTGGATTAAGCTTCGTCTTAATCCCAGGGTTTGTGTTTGACGTCGCTTGGTTGATTTTATCCACTTCGACAATTATCTCCTTCGTGAGATAATTCTCGTCATTCCATTGTTAAATAACTCCCCTAGATCTGTAGATCTCACATTCAGATCAAGATCACATGGTGGTCCACACACGGAACAGAGTCCCTAGCACCAGCAAAGACACCCACGCAAGCGAGAGATCGATAAACGGGATCCCGCGTTTGTTTAAGGAAAAAGTTGTAATCATTCTTTTTTGATTTTATTTGTAAGCCTTATAAAAAGGTGAACCTTTTTCTGAATCTCATTGTAAGCGACTGAAGTTTGTAACGAATTCATCAATGTAGATCAAAACAACTTTCCCCACGAACACAAGCCGGTTCAATAAAAGAAGAGGCACCTTGGTCCTGAGCGCCAGAAAGCAGCAGCAGTGGAAATTGACCGAATTTTGAAGGCTAGTTTTATTCGGGAAGTCCAGTATCTGGAGTGGCTAGCCAATGTAGTACTCATAAGAAAAGCCAACGACAAATGGAGGATGTGTGTGGATTACACTGACCTCAACTAAGCCTGCCAGAAGGATAGCTACCCCTTACTACACAAAGACTAGTTGGTAGATGCGAGTGCAGGACATGAGCTGCTGAGCTTCATGGAGGCTTTCTCGAGCTACAATTAGATCCTCATGGCGAAGCACGATCAAGAGAAGATGTCTTTCATCACTGACCAAAGAACGTATTGTTACAAAGTCATGCCCTTCGGTATCAAGAACGCAGGAGCAACATATCAGAGATTGGTCAACAAGATCTTCAGACCTCAAATTGGCTGTAATGTGGAAGCATTCGTGGATGACATTTTGGTGAAATAAAAACTAGCTTCCGCACACATAGCCGATCTTGATGAGACTTTTTTTGTCCTTTAGAATTACTGCATGAAGCTCAACCCAGCCAAATGCGCCTTTGGAGTGCAGTCGAGAAATTTCCTTGGGTTTGTGATCACCCAAAGAGGCATTGAGATCAACCCAGAAAAGTTAGCTGCCATTGAGTGGCTACCTGAACCATGCACCATGAAGGACATTCAGAAGCTCAATGGCAAGATAGCCCCTCTGGGGCACTTCCTTTCCAAGTCAGCCGAGAGAAGTCCCCCTTTCTTTGAGATATAAAGGGGAACAAAGGATCCCAAGCAAAAGATTTAATGGACAGAGGAGTGCTACACTACATTCAGAGAGCTCAAAGCATACTTGAGCACCAAGCCGCTATTGAGTCAACCCATAGAGGGAGAGACCCTATATCTCTACTTAGCTGTCTCCCCCGAAGTTGTCAGCTCTGTCCTAGTTCTAGAAGAAGACAATGTTCAAAAGCCAGTATATTATGTTAGCCGGATCCTCAAGGCAAGAGGGCTGAACTATCCTCTGATCGAGAAAGCATCCTTTGCCCTCATTACAACTACTCGTAGGCTCCGTCCCTACTTTCAAGCACATTCCATTATTTTGCAGACCAGCCTGCCTTTGAAGAAAGCTCTAGGAAGTCCAACCACCTCAGGGAGAATGGTTGCATGGTCAATCGAACTCAGCGAATATGATGTGCAATTTGAACCTCGGATAACAATCAAAGCACAAGCTCTTATGGATTTTCTTATAGAGTCCACCTCGCCAGATGGCAAATGAGTAGAACCTCCACCCTCCGCTCAGTTGGCGCCTGCAAAAGAGAAAAATGCAAAAAAAGCAACTCTCCCTATGAGTTCCGCCCCTGAGTGTGATTTCCAAGAGTTCGCTTCCCGGTGGTTACTAAAGGTGGACGGATCATCAAGTGAAACCGGCAGTGCAACAGGCATAGCTTTACGCTATCCAGATAGTGTAGTTACTGAGCAATCTATTGTCTTCAAATTTCTGGCCTAAAATAATGAGCCTAAGTGTGAAGCACTCATTGCCGGTCTTCGAGCCGCTCTCGCAGTCAAGGCTGAGAATCTATACGCAGTCAAGGCTGAGAATCTATATATATTAGCCGACTCCCAACTTATAGTTCATCAAGTTAATGGTAAATATGTAGACAAAGAAGAAAGGATGATCCAGTACTTGAAGATAGCCAAGGAGTTGCTAGCTCAATTGGCCAATTTCAAAATCACCCAGGTTCCTCGCGCCTGCAATGCTCGAGCGGACGCCTTATCAATGCTTGCATCAACCAGCTTCGTGGGCAACTCCGGACCTATCTATACTGACGCGCTCAGTTATTCCAGCATTGTGAAAACCTCTACAAATGTTATGCATGCCGATGTAGTACCAGAACCCTGTTGGATGGATCCCATCATCCGTTTCCTGACAAACGGAACCGCACCCTTAGATACTGCTAAAGCCAAAAGCTTACAAAGAATTGCTTGCCGCTATCTCCTTTTAGAGATTCGGTTCTATCAATTGTCTTACTCTAACAATAGTGTGGGGCCCTACCTTCGGTGTCTACGTCCACGTGAAGCTGACTATGTCTTAAGGGAAATTCATGAAGGCGTTTGTGGAAAGCACCCAGGAGCGAGAACACTCACCTGGAAAGTCCTTCGACAGGGATACTACTGGCCTACCATAGTAGCTGACTCAAGGAAGCTTGTTTCAGTTTGCAAAAAGTGTCAGCTCTTCTCGCAGATCCCACGAGCTACCGCCATGGAACTAACTCCCATTTTGAGCCCCATTCCTTTTGCCCAGTTGGGATTGGACATGCTGGGACCCCTTCCTCTTGCTTTAGGATAGCGTAAATTTCTAATCCTCACCATCGATTACTTCACCAAGTGGATTGAAGCTAAACCCCTGGCGAAGATTAGAGAGGGCAACATTATTAGGTTCGCTTGGAAATACATCGTATGCCGATTCAGTGTCCCCCGATCATTCGTCACAGACAATGCCACCCAGTTCAGCAACAAAGGATTCCAAGACTTTTGCAAAAAATGGGGGATCTGACTCAAGATTGCCTCAGTTGCTCATCCCAAATACAATGGATTAGTGGAAGCTGCTAACAAATGCATCCACCAAGCTATAAACAAGAAAGTAGATAAGGCGTCTAGAAATTAGGTCGAAGCATTGCCAAGCTTTTTATGGTCCTACCATACGACTCACAAGAGCGCCACTGGCGAAAGCCCCTTCAAATTAGCTTATGGAGTCAAAGAAGTGACCCCAGTGGAAGTCGGCATGCCCACCATTCATTTACAACACTTCGATGAAGACTCAAACTCCACGGAGCTTCGCTTAGAATTAGATCTCATAGATGAAGTTCGTGCTAGGGCGCTGCACAACCAAATTGTCAACCAACAACGGGTCACTGGACACTACAACAGTAAAGTTTGACTAAGAAGATTTCTCGTCGGCGACCTCATTTTAAGGAAGGCAATGTTCGACAAAGACACTAAACGCGGCAAACTGGCACCCAATTGAGAAGGACCGTACACCGTCCTTAAAAAACTACGACCTGGCACGTACAGGCTAAGAAGCTCAGATGGGAAAATCTTACAGCATCCTTGAAATATTGAGCATCTTAGAAAGTGTTTTCAATAGTCTTGTGTTGCAAATTTTGACCTTTCATTATAAATAAAATTTGCATCTAACTATTATGATCAGCTTGTTTTAAACCATGGTAGAAACATTCGAGCAATCGCGATCAATTCGCTAAGGCATGGCATCCTTCTCGCCAAAAATGAGTCGTGACATCCTGCTCCCTTAACTAAGTCGAAGTAATTCCCCCACTGAGTTGAGTTTAGGTGATCCTTCCCGCTGGACCGAGTCAAGGTAACCTTCACGTCACATCAAGTTGAGGCATCCTTCTCGTCTTGCCAAGACAGCTGACCCAACTCACTTAGCAGGGTGAACATGCTCCACTCATTAAGTCGAGCTAGGATGTACCCTCTCGATAGGTCGAGTCAAGGCACCCAACCTATGGGTTGTCATTCGCCGAAAAGACCTCGGCACTCTATAAGTCCTAGGCCCCCAATCTACGGGTTGTCATTCGCCGAAAAGACCTAGGCGCCCCATAAGTCCTAGGCACCCAATCTGCGGGTTGCCATTCACTAGTAAGACCTAGGCGCCACATAAATCTTAGGCGCCCAACCTAGCGGTTGCCACAACAAAGTCATCAATATCCTCTGGGATAAATCATGACACTAAACTCCGACTGATTCATTTTTCAAAATGATACCCATGATGGCTAGTCGTCCGACTCAATGCATATTGCATTCCTGCCAATACGGCTTTAGGTATCTTTCAGGTGCTGACGTTTAATTAAACAAGGTCACAAACAAAGTCAAGTTTGAGTGTTATTCATTTGCTAAAGATGAAATCATCAACCTCCTTTTGAATCCTGGTTATGTTATGTTTTACCTATCTGGCTTTTAGTTATGAGTCGAAGTCATGATTAACACTACATACTGACCAAACGCAGAAATGTAACACAACTAAATAAAATTCAAGTGTCTCACACATGGAAATGCAAAATAAATAAAAATTTTATTCAGAAACTGAACACAAAGCCAAAATTAATTTATAAAGATCGAAAGGAAAAGATAGAAGCAACTAAAGACAAAACAACTACAAGGTGGAAACCGGCTCGATGACACTCTAGTTAGGGTTATCACCCTCGCCATCACCATCTCCATCATCATCATCATCGTCTTCCTCATTGTCGCCCTCATCCATGCCTAACTTCACCACTTCCCCTCTCGCTTCAATAGCTTGTAGGATATTGAGAGAACTCTGCACTCGTAGGGGGGGGGGCGTAGGCAGGACCGGAAGATGATAGAGCATTAGAAGGAAGTTGGGCCTTCAGGTAATCACAGCCAGCTTTAATGGCAAGTGATAACTCGACTTCCCCATAGGGCCGTGCTGAGAGCTCTCGATGGCCCCCCTCTTTCCTTCCTCTGACGTCATGTACTTGAGTCAGGCCTTAATGGATTGAACGTTAGCTAGGGCCGTCTGATGAGCTGCCCTCACCTCCTCCAGCTCTACCTTTAGGCTTTGAAGAGTGAGTTGATCTGAACGAGCACTCTCTTGAGCTGCCAGCTTCGCACGCCTCTCGGCCTCAAACTCCTCCTCCAGACGCTCGACGTGCTTTTCCCGCTCGGCCGCCTCATGTCGAGAGCTCTCAACTATCGCCCCAAGCTTAGCTATTTCCTCCTTTAGCTTCACTATAGTAGCCGACTACTTCGACTTTTGAGCTTAGAGGTTGACAATCGTAGATTGCCTCATTTCCAACTCACGACACCACTTAACGTCGACCCTATTCTTCTCTGCATTGAGAGCGGTGATCTTTTCTTGGCTTCTTCTTAGGCTTTCTTCTCCTAAGCCATCTCTCTCGTGAGCTCGCCATAGGCCTGAATTGTGTGGTCGAAACAGTCGATGATCTCCTCCCCAGTCAGCACCCCTCGGATGCTATAGCTCTGAAGTGCCAGGCATAATCCCCTTGTTGGCACCTCCATCAATAAATCCAAATCTTTGGGGAGGGTGAACTGGTCGGTGGCTATGAGCTGAGCCCTCCCTGACAACATCACTAAATCATCATTATAAAGGAAATGACTTGGAGTAAACTTCTCATCCTTGGAGGGATCCTCCTTAGGTGAGTAGCCCTCCTCTAAGGCACTCATGAGCTTTGCCCAAAGTTCTTTCCACCTCTGCTTGCTTATCTAGCCAAGCTTGTGGCAGAATGGTAAACGAGGATCTGAGCCCTCGATTGCATGAGGAAAGGGAGCCGTCTCCTTAGTCGCTCCGTCTATAATGAGCATCTCCTTACCTGATTTGTGAGCTGATTTATTTGGGAGGATGAGCTGTATTAGGGGCTTGACTGACTTGAGAATTCAGGTCGACAGAGGGAATCTTCCGTGCTTGCTGTCCAGGAGTAGCCTCGTCCCCACCTAGGGAAAACACATCTACGATGACTACTTCCGCTAGCAAGCTAGGAGGAGGAATAGTCTTTGGGGCCTGTTCCTCGATAGGGGCTTGGACATCCCCTGCAGTAGCCCCAGCCAAATCTGAAGCAGCCACCTTAGATTTTTCCTTAGGGCGGACTTCTTCATTTTCCTCTTCTACTTCTCATGCCCTTCGGGTCAAGAAGTTCCCAGATGCGCTGTCAGCGTGGCCACCATTTGTTCTAGATTCTTATTCTAGATTTCAGCCTCCTTCACCGACAACGCAGTCCTCATCCTCTTCAAAGGCAGCTGAGGCACTACAAGCTTAGCCGAACTCAAAGAATTCGAATCCTTGGGCAACTTAGTGGCGGCTTTGGCTAGGGTTGACGATCTCTCCTTGTCAGCCTCTGTCGGCTGGGTATGAGACAAACCCGCCACTCTAAGAGAGGTAGTCTCAAATAGAAAATTGCATAGAAAATTGTAGAAAAATTAAATACTACCCTATAGATGAAAACATTGTTGTTTACTGTCTTATCATGCATATACACAAGAATACAAACATGTTTAGACATATACACGAGAATGCAAGTATGTTACACTTTTCGAGCCCCTAAACTTAGGCAACGAAAGATCCAAGTCATCTCTAGGAGTCACAGCTAGGAAGACATTCGCAGAAGGTGGAGGAGTCGACGGAACATCATATATAGTACCATCGCTCTTGTTCTCAGTCGAGTTCTCGCCAGCATCTTTCTCGACTCCCCCAGTGAAATTACTTGTCGACTAGCTGAAGACCATGTCTCACTCGTCCTCACATTTGCCTCCTTCCACATTATAGCCACCCCCTGCCTTCTCTACGTTAGTGAAGAGGCCTATGTAATTGGTAATGCTAGGTTGATACTGGAGCCACCCAGGAAGTTCTTGATGCTCAACAGGTAATTGGGCCACCATATAATCACAGCCGGCTTTACAGGCTAGTGTGACTTCAATTTTTCCCATGGCGCTCTGGCGAAACTCCTCAATGATTGTGGGCTGGCTCTTTTCGATGATAGCCGACTGATAGTCGGTGGACTCCAAGTATCCTACCTTGCTCTCTGTCAGGCACAAGGCCTCTTCCAGCTGAGCACACCTTTCTTGGAGCTTCCACTTAGCAACTAACTCTTCCTCTAGTTGGGCTTTAGCATGCTGAGCAATTTGCTTCTCGATAGCAACTTGTGCCACAGCCAAATCCTGCTCCTTTAGCGCCTCACTAACCAAACTAGTTCCCTTGTCGCCGTCCTGGAGTATTCACTTGAGCTGTTGGATCTCGGCTAATTTCCTCACGTCTGAAGCCTTAAGCTCAGCGATCAATTGCTCCTTCACTTTCAGCTCTTGACGCCAGTTGTCAAGTTTAGCTTGTTTAACTGAGAGATCTTTGATGACCTGGTTGAGTTCACCGCTCTCAGCAGCCCCTTGGCTCTCGCACGTCTCATAAGCATGGTGACCCCATGCCAAGCGATGGTACATCTCTTGTTCCACTAGACATCCACGAGTCAAATAACTCTGAAGGATCATGTGAAGACCCACGTCGGGAATGCCCTTCAGGAACTCCTCATCATGAGGGAGGCTAAACTGCTCACAGCGTTCACTTGCATGTAGTGAGACTTGAGCACTGATGAGCAAACATCCATATGGTTAGCAGGGTTATCCCAATGTTCATTATCGGGCTCTTTTGCATAACTTCCAGTAGGGGGAAGTCTCCCTATTGACAAGTCCCTCGTCTTGGCCTAAGGCCCCACTTTAGACTTGGCCATATAGTATGGTGAGGGCCATCTTGCCGGTGAAAAACCCCTCTCCTTATCTCCAGCCGGCCCCTTGCCCTGTCGGTGAGGCTCCTCCATTAGAGAGTTTGAACTGCCCATTCCAGTCTGAATCTCAATCCCGCACGAGGTCACTTCCATGACAGCCTCATGCTTAGCTTCAGCTGGCTGGGGAGCAATTTCCTCTCCCACGTCAGGTGACTCCATCTCCATTGGGGTGGCTTGGCTTTCACCCAATCGCCTCGCCCCCTCGGACCGTTAGAGATTTTCTTCTGCCACTTTCTACAGAAGCCATGGTAGCACTTGGAGCATCACCTCTAGATGTCTCATCCTGCCCTGGGGTAGCCCCCTCAGGAACTGATTCTAGTCAGGGTCGTTTGGCCTACCTGGTCGTTGACCCCCCCTTGAGACTCTTCAGAAGATTCTTTAGTAGGAGTTGTCTCCGCAGCAGCCTCTAAGCCTACAACCCCTCCAAAGGTTAGATTATGAGCTCTCGCCTTGTCCCGCTCGGTAGGAGGGATAGACGAGATCCAATGCAGTGGTAAAATTGACTTGTCGAGAAGGACCTCCAACTTGCGTGGCCCCATGTAAGAAATGATTTGCTCTAACTCCCACCGCTCAGCTGCTAACAGAGGCTTCGGTTCTAGAACCTCTTTCCTGATCTCGATCCAACCTGAACAGTCAAGGTTGGAGTCATCTCCTTCCACCCAGATGAACTTCTCTTTCCACCCCTTATTTGATGTAGGGGTATCGAGTATAAGTTTGAACTCACATGTCGCCTAGAGGTGGTAGTGTAGCACCTTCTGCACCATCACACTGACCAGATGACCCAACACGTTCATGGACGGGTTAAGCCCCAGCCAGGAGTAGATGATGATGAAACCCACTAGTACAGTGATAGAGTTGGGCTTCATCTGCATCGGAGACACCCCCACTGCCTCAAACCCCTTTCGGAGGAATGGATGTAGCGGTAACTGCAACCCGCACTCCAAATGTTTAATGTACAAGGGGGCCTTCCCATCGCTGCGATGATATATTGCCACAGATCTCACCGACGCCGTAAGCTTGAACCCTTTTGGGATGTCAAACTTCGAATGCAGCATCCGCATTTGCGTCACGATGACCTTAGAATGAAATGCATCCAATTGACTCAGGTGATCGGAATCTATGGAAGACAGTTCGAGAGGGCGCTAAAGAATGGTCGGGGGTTTGATTCGAAGAAAGGTAAGAGTAGAGCCTATCTTTTTCTCCATTTTCGTTCATATAAAGAGGCCCACAGGAAATTGGCTAGCCCTCTATCCTCCTTCTATCTTCTGTTCAACGGTTAGGATTAAATCTCGGAACACGAAATGTCGAGCTCGGGAAACGAAGCATCAGCAGCCAAAAGCTGTCCGCTGACGTCAGCCACGTCCTATCACAGGAACCTTCACGATTCTCTCTAAGTACGTCTCTTTCAGCTAGGACCAAGGTCTTTGGTTTCACTCAAACCCGACTCTAGCCGACTCTAAGCGAAATGGGCCACTTATTATGGTCCTGAATGTTTTTTGTTACTAGCTCTTGATTATGTTGGAGAAAGTCCATACATCAGATAAAAGAACATTTTAATCTATTGATTAGGAGTCACACATGCTCCCCTCTACTGGACTGAGAGGACGACTCACTTCCTTTGCTTAAGCCACGCTGACCAAAAGCCCCATGGACGACTCGAAAGTCAGTTTTGGTCGGCCCTTCAATCGGCAGCCTCCGTAAAGTGACTCGTGCACTGGTACTAGTCTTCCCCTCGATCAACTACCTCCATGGATGATGCGAATAGCAGTGTTAGTCAATCACTTAGATGCTCGACAACATTCCCCACTCGATTGGCCTGAGCCCTCATGCCCAGATGATGGTTGTACGAAGTTTTGACCCGACGACACTTCGATATCACATTAATGTATGATTGGAGTCTCGATTTCTCTGTCTCTCACGATAATTAAGATAACTTGAACCATTCTGGTTGTGGGCACTACTGATTCCATCCCATTAATGGCGAGGAAACAACGCTGACTCTTGAACGAATCTTCAACCGACACCTGTTAAGGTTGTCCAACGAAGCCACCTCTACATACTTATGTCCAATCACTAGATCAACACATGCAGAAGTAGGGTTGACTCATTCTTTAACTTATCATCAACCAAAGTGACATAAATACCCTCCGATCTTCCGTATAAGTAAGGAATTCTGTAGCAAAACAGAGGGATAATTGAATCCAGAGAATTTTTGGCTAAAAGGATATCTTCATCTTATGTTCTTGAAAAGGACCCATACTAACTTGATCGTCGGAGGGACCACCAGAGATCCCAACTCCACCCTTTCACATGTCTTTTTTCGGCACTGGAGAGATTCTTCTTCAACTAAATCACCTGGCATTAGAGGAGAGAGTGGACCCCACTCATTCAAATACTAATCTAATCGTGATTATTGATTGTGTGATTGCAAACATCAACATCAATCATTCTCATGACCATATTTGCAACAAAGTGATGCAGCATATGAAATCCTTATTTTGCATGAATGCCACTTTTGCAAGCTCCCTATAGAGATAAGCTAGCATCGCACTCCCTTGCGATAATTCTCCACACTCCTCAAAAATCTCAAGAAGTGGCAACCATCTAAGTGCACTGAATCCTTGGTTGAATCCAAAAATAGAATATTGTCAATCATATGCATTATGTACGCTCGAGCATATGTATTGATGATCTCATTTGTGGCATCCGTCGGCACGTTCATCATGTAGTTTTGGCTTAGCCATTCGAGCTTAATCCTACCACCCTTCATAGTAGGAGTCTGTCCTAACAAACCTTCACATACTCTAGCCCAATTAAAGTTATCAGTACCCGTAATAGCGTTCCCATTAACTTGGGGGGCAAGTATAATCCTACATCTTGCATAGTAATAGTTGCATCTCCCTGTTGCATCTGAAATGTGTTTGTCTTGGGCCACCATCGCTCAATCAAAGCTATCAAGAGGGGCCAATAGAGTCTTATCCATTGCACCTTTGAACATTCAAAAGAGCTTGCTTGACAAACATAGTCTTGAACACGTGGATCCCTCAAATCCCAACCTGAATGTGCAAAAGTGTGATCAATTACATAAATATTTGAGGCCTGCATATATTATAAAAAGTAATATATATTAGAAACAACAAGCATGTGAGATATAGAATGATTGAAGATATATAATGATTGAAAATATTAATAATTTTACCTCCCCTAACTCTAACTTCTTGATCAGTGTCGATCTTGGTCGCATAGGACCTCATTAGTCATAGGTCCAGCCTACATGATATATATTTTTACACATAAAGAATAAAATGTCTCAGTATTATATTCTAGTATATATTGAATTAGAAATTACATGTAGTATATTAAACAAAAAAGAAAAGATCTAGAGTAATCACAAATAAATGATCATATGAAAAATATAATATATTAAAATTTACCCATTAATTGCTATTTATTCGGATTGGTTGGACAACGAGATCTATTATGGCCCGATTGTTTACAATATCCACACCTATTTTGCTTTGGAGCTCCTTCTCGTCCTTCATCCATCATACCTCTTATGTGTACTGATCATGGACGTCAGGCTTGTCTCTAATAGTTAGAAGGTAACACATGCGGCCCGCTATAGGTTGGCCAATGACTACTATCAAGAATTAAATGAAAACACGGCTTGTATGATTCTCTATAGTGACATGACTGATACCATTTGGAGTAGTATGTGTAGTATGAATATTTGGACCACTGTGTTGCATAGACAAACCGCTATAACGTGTGTTCCTCCTAAATTGATAGTGTAATAATAACCGTATTTGTCTATAGCCTGCCATTCATTAGTAGCAAATATAGTAATATTTGTTGATCTCGCCTGCACGAAACACGACCTTACAATCTCTTCATCTTTTAGTGTCAACCCTGTCATCTAGGTTGCTCTATCCTCTCATCTCTTGACAAAGTATTGATTGCACCTATAAAATGTCCTGGCAACCAATGCCTGTATGGGCATCGCTCGAGCTCCCTTAAGTACATCGTTAAAGCTCTCAGAATAGTTAGTTGTCATAATACAAAAGCAGTTACCTCCATCTATACTTATTGCTCACTAGTTGACATATTCACTTCCTAAATTACTCTCGATTCAGTCATGTGCAGCTTGAGATGTTGCCCTAATTTAATCCTTTATCCAATCATACACACATGTTTCAGGTGCACAACAAGCTTGCCATAGAAGAATTTGTAAACGCATCTCCCCATGACTCTTTTTAAAGTTATCTCTAATGTGTCTTAAGCAATATCGTCGATAGTGATGAGAACCAAAAATCTTATGCAATGCTTTAGGAATAGCTTTCATCCTATTGGATATGAAAATAATTTTCCTAGGAGGTAATACACTAAGAATATATAACTAAATACAAGCAAAAAAATCACTCTCAGTTTCTACTATTCTCGACCTCCACAATTACAAAAGTCAAAGGAAATAAGCCACCATCTGTATCTACGCCTATAGCAACAAGCATTACACCTTTGTATTTATCATATAAGTGTGTGCCATCAATGCTATGAATCGACCAACAAAATTTAAATCCCTCGATCAAAGGACCAAATACCCAAAGTACAGATGTCAATTACTTAACTCCCATATGAATCACTTTGGTTATAAGTTTGTATTCGGTTTGAGGATTGCTTTTGCTCATCGCATCAAGATGTTGAGGAAGTGTCGCATAAGATTTCTCCCAATCACCAAATATTTTTGTCATCACCATTCTCCACTCATTCCATTCCTTGCTATATGATATTTCAATTAGCCTCATATCTAACACTCTATCAATTATCCGATCTGACTTTAGATTAAACTTCTCCCTTAACTTTAGCATAATCAACCAACAAATGTAAGAGGCAGATGCGCTACTATGATCCGACTCCAAGATCAGATTACTACAAGAGTGAACCCTGCAATGCTCTGTGATTTGAAAATGCTCATTATGTTTTTTCCAACAAATGAAATATAACTTCCAAGGACATGTATTGTTGATGTTTGCAATCACACAATCAATAATCATGGTTAGATTAATGTTCGAATGAGTGGAGTCCGCTCTCTCTTCTAATACGTGGTGATTTAGTTGAAGAAGAATCTCTTCCGCACTAGAAAAACACCAATGAAAAGGTGGAGTTAAGATCTTTGCTGGTCCCTCCGACGATCAAGTTAGTATAGGTCCTTTTTAAGAACAGAAGATGAAGATATCCTTTTAGCCAAAAATTCTCTGGATTCGATTACCCCTCTTTTTGCTACACAGTTCCTTACTTATACAGAAGGTCAGAGGGCATTTACGTCACTCTGGCTGATGATAAATTAAAGAATGAGTCAGCCCTACTTCTACATGTGTTGATCTAGTGATTAAACAGAAGTATGTAGAGGTAATTGTGCCGGATAGCCTTAACAGGTGTCAGTTAAAGATTGGTTCAAGAGTCAGCGCTACTCCCTTGCCATTAATGGGATGGGATCCGTAGTGCCCAAGCCAGAATGGTTTGAGGTATCTTAATTATTGTGGGTGATGGAGAAATCAAGCCTCCGATCATACAATTAATGTGATATCAACGTATCGTCGGGTCAAAACTTCGTACAACAGTCATCTGGGGATGAGGGCTCAGGCCAATCGAGTGGGGAATGATGTCGAGCATCTAAGTGATTGACTAACACTGCCATTCGTGTCGTCCATGGAGGTAGTCGATCGAGGGGACTACTGGTACCGGCGCTCGAGTTGCTTTACGGAGGCAGCCGATTGAAGGGCTGACCAATACTGACTTTCAAGTCATCCATGGGGTTTTTGGTCAGCGTAGCTTACGTAAAGGAAATGAGTCGTCCTCTCAGTCTAGTAGAGGGGCGCATGGGTGACTCCTAATCAACGGATTAAAATGTTCTTTATTCTGGTGTATGGACTTTCTCCCACGTAATCAAGAGTTAGTAACAAAAAACGTTCAAGACCATAACAGTTAGCCCCTTTTGCTTGGAGTCAGCTGGAGTCGAGTCTGAGTGAAACCAAAGACCTTAGCCCTGGCTAAAAAAGAGACGTATTTAAAGAGAATAGTGAAGGTTCCTAGGATAGGATGTGGCTGACGTCAGCAAACAGCTTTTGCCTGCTGATGCTTCGTTTCCCCAACTCGACGTTTCGTGTTCCGAGATTTAATCCCAACCAATGAATGGAAGATAGAGGGAGGAAGGAGGGCTATCCAATTTCCTGTGGGCCTCTTTATATGAATGAAAATGGAGAAAAAGATAGGCTCTACTTTTACATTTCTTCGAATCAGACCCCCAACAATTCTTCGGCACCCTCTCAAACTATCTTCCATGGATTCCGAACGCCAGAGTCAACTGGATGCATTTCATTCTAAGGTGACCGCGACGCAAATGCGGACACTGCATTCAAAGTTTGACATCTTGAGAGGGTACAAGCTGACAGCACCGGCGAGATCAGCGGCGATATATCATCACAGCAAGGGGAAGGCCCCCTTGTACATTAAACATTTGGAGTGCGGGTTGCGGTTGTCACTGCATCCGTTCCTCCAAAAGGTATTTGAGGCATTGGGGGTGTCTCTGATGTAGATGGAGCCTAATTCTATCGCTATACTAGTGGGTTTCGTCGTCATCCACTCCTGGTTGGGGATTAACCCGTCCATGAACGTGTTGGGTCATCTGGTCAATGTGATGGTACAGAAGGAGCATCACTACCACCTCCAGGTGACAAGGAAGTTCAAACTTATACTCGACAACCCTACATCAAATAAGGGGTGGAAAGAGAAGTTCATCTGGGTGGAAGGAGACAACTCCAACCTTGACTGCTCGGGTTGGCCCGAGATCAGGAAAGAGGTTCTAGAACTGAAGCCTCTGTCAGCAGCTGAAAGGCGGGAGTTAGAGCAGATCATTTCTTACACGGGGCCATGCAAGATGGAGTTCCTTCTCGACAAGTTGGTTCTACGACTGTGGGATCTCGTCTATCCCTCCTGCCAAGCAGGACGAGGTGAGAGCTCACAATCTAACCTTTGGAGGGGTTGTAAGCTTGGAGGCCACTACCAAGCTGGCTCCCGCTGAAGAATCTTTCGAAGAGTCTCAAGGGGGGGTCAACGACCAGGCAGGCCAAATGACCTTGACCAAAATCAGTTCATGAGGGGGCTACGTCTACCCCAGGGTAGGATGAGATGACTAGAGGTGTTGCTCCAAGCACTGCCCATGGCTTCCGTAGGAAGTGGCAGAAGAAAACCTCTCGTGGCCCGAGGGGGGCTAAGAGACTGGTGGAAAGCCAAGCCACCCCAATGGAGATGGAGTCATCTGACTCGAGAGAGGAAATTGCTCCCTAGCTAGCTGAAGCTATGCATGAGGCTATCGTGGAAGCGATCTCGCACAGGGTTAAGATTCGAACTGGAACGGGCACTTCGAACTCTCGAATGGAGGAGCCTCACCGACAGGGCAAGGGGCCGACTAAAGATAAGGAGAGGAGTTTCACAATGGCAGGATAGCCCTCCCCATTCTATATGGCTGAGTCTGAAGTGGGGGCTTAGGCCAAGATGAGGGACTTGTCAATAGGGAGATTTCCCCCTACTGGAAGTTATGAGGAAGAGCCCGATAACAAGCATCAGTATAACCCTGCTAACATATGGATGTTCGCTCATCAATGCTCAAGTCTCGGTACATGCAAGCGAAGGCTATGGAATAGTTTAGCTTCCCTCATGATGAGGAGTTCCTGAATGGTGTTCCCGACATGGGTCTCCACATGATCCTTCAGAATTATTTGACTCGTGGATGTCTCGTGGAACAAGAGATGTACCATCACTTGGCACAGGGGTCATAATGCTTACGAGAAACTCTGAAAGACGTGTGAGAGCCAAGGGGCTACCGAGAGCGGTGAACTCAACCAGGTCATCAAAGATCTCTTAGTTAAACAGGCTGAGCTTGACGACTGGCGTCGAGAGCTGAAAGTGAAGGAGCAATTTATCATTGAGCTTAAGGCTTCAGACATGAGGAAATCAGCCGAGATCCAACAGCTCAAGCAAAAACTCCAGGATGGTGACAGTGGAACTAGTTCCCTCAATGAGGTGCTAAAGGAGCAAGATTTAGTTGTGGCATAAGTTGCTATCGAGAAGCAAATCGCTCAGCATGCTAAAGACCAACTAGAGGAAGAGTTAGTTGCTATGCGGCAGCTCTAAGAAAGGTGTGCTCAGCTAGAAGAGGCCTTGTGCCTGATAGAGAGCAAGTAGGATATCAATCAGCTATCATTGAAAAGAGCTAGCCTGCAATCGTTGAAGAGTTTCGCTAGAGCGCCATGGGAAAAATTGAAGTCGCACTAGCCTGTAAAGCCAGTTGTGATTATATGGTGGCCCAATTACCTGTTGAGCATCAAGAACTTCCTGGGTGGCTCCAGTATCCGCCCAGCATTACCAATTACATAGGCCTCCTCGCCAACGTAGAGAAGGCAGGGGGCGACTATAATGTGGAAGGAGGCAAAGGTGAGGACAAGCGAGAGGTGGTCTTCAGTTAGTCGACAAGTAATTTAACTAGGGGAGTTGAGAAAGATGCTGGCGAGAACTCAACTGAGAAGAAGAGCGACAGCACTATATATGCGTCGACTCCTCCACCTTCTATGAATGTCTTCCTACCTCTGACTCCTGGAGCTGACTTGGATCTTTCGTAGCCTAACTTTTGGAGCTTGGAAAGTGTAACATACTTGTATTCTCGTGTATATGTCTAAACATGTTTGTATTCTTGTGTATATGGCTGATAAGACAATAAATAGCAATGTTTTCATCTATAGGGTTGTCTTTAATTTTTTTGTAATTTTCTATGCAATTTTCTGTGATGTGTTAACAATGCGGTTGTCTGGACGAGTCGGGATATGTGTCTTGTCCTTGTGAATTTTTCTTTTTTCTTTCTCTGTTTTTTTGGTATGTTAAGCTTATGACAGTGTTGTTTTGAAGGAATATTGTGCCAATTTGGAGTCGATTCCTTAAAACTTAGCCCTTTATGGTTTTTGATTTAATTGTCGGCTCACTGGGGTGACTAGTGGGAGTCGGTTGGGCCCCAGGGAGTTGGTAAGCTTGTAAATTCCAAAACGTGATTGAGGGGGGTCACTGTAAATGATGTCGTCATACTTTAACCATCAGTGGCGCTTCGATTTCTGTGTGAAGGAATGTGGGGGAACTAAAACGGGCAGCGTTTTGATTTTTGAAAGGCAGTTTGAATTCTAGCATCGATCTGGGCCACTGATCTTCAAGGTGGGTGAACTGCTCTAAAGTTGCCACGCGAACCTTCACCAGTTTATAAATACCCCTTCTTCTTCATATGGGTTTTCTTTACACAATTTAAAACATCAGAACTCATAAGAGCTCTCTTCATATTTCTAACTTAGAAATCCTTTAAATGGCTGCCTCTTCTTCTGCCTCTATTGATTGGCTTAGTCTTCTCGCCCCTATCCATACAAAGGTGGTGAGTGATGATCTGGTGGCCCTCTCTGAGAAGTATGACATTTCGACAGCTTTCGAACTGTCATTGCTGGAGAAAGACAGTGCTGTGTTCGAGCACGGCACCGACAAGGCACCCCTCTACGTGGCACATTTGGAATATGGACTGCATCTACCTCTTCCCCATTTCGTGAGGAAGGTTTGTGAGCGATTAGGGATTTCCCCAATGCAATTTGCTCCCAACACCATTGCAACAATGATGACGTTCCTAGTGATTTGCTATTGGGTAGGAGTCAAGCTGACTCTCCAGCTTTTCATCAACCTTGTCGGTGTGAAGATGACAAGAAAAGACGCCCATTACTTCTTCGTCAATTCAGGCGCGAAGTTGGTGAACATCCCAAAATCTAATAAAGATTGGAAGGAGAGGTTCGTTTGGGTTTTTTGGAGCCGACCCCATCCTGGTTTGTCATTCATGGCCTGAGATGAAGAAGGAGGCGCTGAAGCCTCTTATTCTCTCGGATGAAGAACGTCAAGATTTAGAGAAGATCCAATCCTATGCTGGGTCTAGCGACATCAGCAATCTATTCAAGACTGCCTCTCTTAGAGTGGCAGGTTTGTCTCATACCTAGCTGACAGAGGCTAACAAGGAGAGAGTGGCAACCCTAGCCAAAGCTGCCCGTAAGTTGCCCAAGGATCTGAAAGCTTTGAGTTCGGCTAAGCTTGCCGCGCCTCAGCTACCTTTGAAGAGGGCGAGGACTGCATTGTCAGCGAAAGAGGCTGAGTTCTAGAATAAGAATCCAGAACAAATGGCGGCCATGCTGACAGCGCATCTGGGAATTTCTTTACCCTGAAGGGCCTGAGAAGAAGAAGAGGAAAATGAAGAAGTCCGCCCCTAAGGAAAAATCTAAGGTGGCTGCTTTAGATTTGGCTGGGGGTACTGCAGGGGACGTCCCAGTCCCTATCGAGGAACAAGCCCTAAAGACTATTCCTCCTCGTAGCTTGCCAGTGGAAGTAGTCATCGTAGATGAGTCTTCCTTGGGTGGGGACGAGGCTACTCCTAGACAACAAGCACAGGAGATTCCCTCTGTGGACCTGAATTCTCAAGTCAGTCAGGCCCCTACTACGGCTCATCCTCCCAAATCTGCTCGTAGATCAGGTAAGGAGTCACTCATTATAGACGGAGAGATTATAGAGATGGCTCCCTTTCCTCGCACAATCGAGGGCTCAGATCCTCATTTACCATTCTGCCACAAGCTTGGCGAGATAAGCAAGCAGAGGTGGAAAGAACTTCGGGCAAAGCTCATTGGTGACTTAGAGGAGGGCTACTCGCCTAAGGAGGATCCCTCTGAGAATGAGAAGTTTACTCCAAGTTGTTTCCTTTATAACGATGATTCAGTATTGTTGTCGAGGATGGCTCAGCTCATAGCCGCCGACCAGTTCACCCTCCCTAAAGATTTGGATTTATTGAAGGAGGTGCCAACAAGGGGATTATGCCTAGCACTTCAGAGCTATAGCATCCGAGGGACGCTGATTGGGGAGGAGCTCATTGACCGTTTCGACCACGCGATGCAGGCCTATGGCGAGCTCATGGGAGAGATGGATCGGGAGAAGAAAGCCCAAGGAGAAGCCTAGAAAAAGATCATGGCTCTTAAGGCAGAGAAGAACAGGGTCGACGCTAAGTGGCGTCATGAGCTAGAAATGAGGAAATCTACAAATGTCAACCTCGAAGCTCATAAGTCGAAGCAGTCGGCTACCATAGTGAAGCTAAAGGAGGAAATAGCTAAGCTTGGGGCAACAGTTGAGAGCTCCCGACATGAGGCGGCCGAGCGGGAAAAGCGCGTCGAGCGTCTTGAGGAGGAGTTTGAGGCCGACAGGCATGCAAAGCTGGCGGCTCAAGAGAGTGCTGGTTCAGATCAACTCACTCTTCAAAGCCTAAAGGTAGAGCTGGAGGAGGTGAGGGCGGCTCATCAGATGGCCCTAGCTGACGTTCAATCCATTGAGGCTTGACTCAAGTACATGACGTTGAAGGAAGGAAAGAGGGATGTCATCAAGGGCTATCAGCACGGCCTTGTGGGGAAAGTTGAGTTATCGCTTGCCGTTAAAGCCAGCTGTGATTATCTGAAGGCCCAACTTCCTTTTGATGCTCACTCATCTTTCGGTCCTGCCTACCCCCCGCCCCCCCCCCCCGAGTGTCGAATTGTCTCCAAATCCTGCAAGATATTGAAGCGAGAGGGGGAGGGGTGCAGCAAGCCGTGGACGAGGGCAACGATGACGAGGACGATGATGATGATGATGGAGACGGTGATGGCGAGGGTTATGACCCTAACTAGAGTGTCATTGAGCCAGTTTCTACCTTCTAGTTGTTTTGTCTTTAGTTGCTTCTATCTTTTCCTTTCGATCTTTGTAAATTAATTTTGGCTTTGTGTTCTGTTTCTGAATAAAATTTTTATTTATTTTGCGTTTGGTCGGTATGTAGTGTTAATCATGATTTCGACTCATAATTAAAAGCCAGATAGGTAAAACATAACATAACCAGGATTCCAAAGATGATTGATGATTTCATCTTTAGCAAATGAATAGCACTCAAACTTGACTAAGTTTGTGACCTTGTTTAATTAAACATCAACACCTAATAGATACCTGAAGCCATATAGGCGGGAATGCCGTATGCGTTGAGTCGACCGACTAACCATCATGGGAATCATTTTGAAAAACGAATCAGTCAGAGTTGAGTGTCGTGGATTTATCCCAGAGGATATTGATGACTTTGTTGTGGAAACCCTTGGGTTGGGCGCCTAGGATTTATGTGGCACCTAGGTCTTATCGGTGAATGGCAACCCACAGATTGGGTGCCTAAAACTTATGGGGTGCCTAGGTCTTTTCGGCGAATGACAACCCGTAGATTGGGGGCCTAGGACTTATGGAGTGCCTAGGTATTTTCAGCGAATGACAATTTGTAGGTTGGGTGCCTTGACTCGACCTATCGAGAGGGTACATCCTAGCTCGACTTAATTAGTGGAGCATGTTCACCTGCTCAGTGAGTTGGGGTAGCTGTCTCAGCAGGACGAGAAGGATGCCTCGACTCGATGTGACGAGATGGGGACCTTGACTCGATCCAGTGGGAAGGATCACCTAAACTCGACTCAACAGGGGAATTACTTCGACTTAGTTAAGGGAGCAGGATGTCACGACTCGTTTTTGGCGAGAAGGATGCCATGCCTTAGCGAATTGATCGCGATTGCTTGAATGTTTCTACCATGGTTTAAACCAAGCTGATCATAATAATTAGATGCAAAGTTTATTTATAATGAAAGGTCAAAATTTGCAACACAGGACTACAGAAAGAACTTTCTAAGATGCTCAATATTCTAAGGATGCTGTAAGATTCTCCCATCTAGGCTTCTTAGCCTGTACGTGCTAGGTCGTAGTTCTTCGAGGACGGTGTACGGTCCTTCCCAATTAGGTGACACTTTGCCGCGTTTGGTGTCTTTGTCGAGCATTGCCTTCCTTAAAATGAGGTCGCTGACATGAAATCTTCTCAGTCGAACTTTACTGTTGTAGTATCTAGCGACCCGTTGTTGGTTGATAATTTAGTTGTGTAGCGCCCTAGCTCGAACTTCATCTATGAGATCTAATTCTACGCAAAGCTCCGCGGAGTTTGAGTCTTCATCGAAATATTGTAAATGAATGGTGGGCATGCCGACTTCCACAGGGGTCACTGCTTCGACTCCATAAGCTAATTTGAAGGGGCTTTCACCGGTGGAGTTCTTGTGAGTTGTACAGTAGGACCATAGAATGCTTAGCAATGCTTCGACTCAATTTCCAAACGCCTTATCTACTTTCTGTTGATTTTCATATTCCCAAGTTAGTGTTTTGATGATAACAATATGTGTTATATATATATATATATATATATATATATGTGTGTGTGTGTGTGTGTGTGTGTGTGTGTGTGTGTGTGTGTGTGTG
>JBAKGM010000081.1:17238510-17250375 GCA_037177215.1 Asparagus racemosus | reverse complement strand
TGAGATATTCAGCGAAGTTCAAGGTGAAGAATCATTAGCGCAGTTCAGAGCTAGTCTATGAATAAGACTGTTTGCCTAATTCTTCTTCACTTTGATTTCAAAAACTCTCCAACTTTTCTTTAAGCCCTAACTTTCTCGAAATCCCTAACGTTCAACATCAATGACTCCACGTTTGTGCTATCTCCTGAGGAAGAGGCTCCACCCGAGGACCTCGTCGACCAAGAGCTGAAGATGCGCCGGTTCAGTTAGAAATGGTCGTGGGTAAGCTTCGAACCCATCGATGGCGATCTTCGAATCAGCCTAGTCTCAGCCCATCGGGCTTTAAACAATGCTTCAAGGCATTTAAAAAACTTGATCCACTGCTAATGGTGAAATCTTTATGACCACTCATGGTCTTTCTGATGAGCTTCTATCACTGGCGACGAAGCCTCGTTAGCCGCCATTAATGACACTTGATGTGGCGAGCTTCACTTCTTAGGCAGAGCTTGTTACTGTTAGCCTTTTGGGCTTTTGTAGCGGACTTTGTTTGTATGGAGTTCCTTGTTCTACTTTGAGCGACCATCGTCTGGGTGAAGCTCGCCAATTTGGATGACCTTTGCCCGAGTGAGGTTTGTCTGCTTGAATTGAGTGAAGTTTGCTAGTTTGAACATGTGAGTGATGTTCGCTGTTTTCACTGAACTTCGCTTCATCCTGTCAACACTTAGTTGATAGAGATGACCTTCACTTATGAGCAAGGTTCACCTATGGTGAACTTTGCCTCTGAGTATGATGATTTACTTTGATCTTCGTCTTCTAACTCACTTGTTGTTTGCTTTTTTCGTGCAGTTGCTTATTCGAGGGCTCTTGTAGATCATCGTAACCACTTCGGCCATGATGGGATCCATGACCTTGAGGTGGCATATGCTTTTTAATGGGGATGTCCCTCTATTCCTTGAAGGAAGTAGTCAGGAGAGGATCAAAACCGTCCGATCAAGTGACTATTAGACTTTACGGAGACAATCACTAACGCGAAGTTGTCTGTTCCCTATGAGGATGCATCAATGAAGCCACATTTTCTTTTAGGGGACAGTATCCCTAGTGATAACTCTCTTTTTCATTGGGAGGGGAGTACTGGTACCACACCTAAGGAGATCGTCGTTTTGCTTTACCGGCAATAGAATGTCAAGTCTCCTTCATATTCTTGCAGCACCTTGCCGTGCCCCGCTTCATGCGCTATAATCTCACTAATAGGGAAGATAATATTAAGGTAGGCTCCTTGAAGCATGACAATGGTTTTCTTCAAGATGGGCCCTATGAGATCAACATCGTAGGCTTGCGTTCGGGTTTTGTAAATGAAGACGCTCCTGTTAATGAAGTTACTATTGTCCCAAATACCTTCGGGAATGAGCTTACCAAGACTGAAGCGCGGTATCCTGATGGGGATACCCGGTTCCCTGGTTGGATTACGTTGATAGATACGTAGTGGTGGACCCATTTGGTGGATTTCGCTCTCATCACTTTTGAGGAGAGATTACGAAGAATGGGGCTCTATGCTGTAGTGAGAGCTTCGAAGTATGGTGCTGAGATTTGTGCACCCATATTGTACAGCATTTTGGAGCTGCACAATGCTGATAGCAATACCTTCTTTACTCCAGCGGGAGAGATTAGGATTACATTGCACAAGATGTTTGAAGTGTCTCGTTTACCCATGGGGGATCGTCCATACGAGGAATTCTTTCCCACCAACGAGGAGTTGAACACTCTCTCACCTGTTGCCCATGTTGTGGAGGTATTCTTAGCTTCTATTGAGGAAGCATAGTGAGCATAGCGAGACGCTTTAAATTGAACTCCTAAAGGAGTCATGGACTGAAGCCCGAGATCAACAGATGTGATAACATCTTGACCTTCGCTCAAGGTGAGGGTCGAGTTTTCTTTGCTCTTGGTGAAGTTCATTTGCCTTCCAGCTAAGCTCAAACTGTCTTCGGTGAAGGTGGCCTTTACACACACAGGGGCCATATAGACCCCGAGATTCACACTGCTGTGAATTCTATGACAACTGTGCATAGTCAGTGTTGATGAAGTTTGGTTCATGGAAATATATTCCTCAAACTTCACTTGGTCAAATTCAATGACAAGAAATTCAGCAAAAGATCCGAGGGTCTCAGTGTCGATGTGGGACACAATTTTCTCGTCGGAGGAGAAAGAAGTCCCTAGTGGAGTCGCCATCCTGTTTCGGGTCTTTAAATTACAGTTGATATAGATTACAATTGGAAGAATGTAGTGAACTAAAGGAAAATTTTATATTTCTTGAGGTTCTTTTCTGTGTGCCGATAGAACGTCAATGTTATATTCAGTTGACGCACCGATTAAGATGACGAGTCTTATGTTGTTGATGAGAATTTGATTGCTTGGAAGATAACTCAGTCTTCTCTTAGCTGTTCTTCTCAATAAAATCGCAAATGCGATGACGATGCTCTCTCTTTATGTGTGTGTATTTTTTGGCTCTGGCCCCAGAGTTAATGATCTCCTCTCCTTTTATAGGCTAAAAGAGAGAGTTAATGACCCTTTAATTGTGGATAAAGTGGCCATTAAGATAGGAGAAAGTGGGGGACGGTTATTCACCTAAAAATAGCTCTCAAATGGCTATTTGGCGAGGTTTGCTGGCTTGGCGAGGTTTGCTAAAGGCGTATGCGAGGGTCACTGAGGTCATGGGCGAGGCGTGCTAAGGACGTGGGCGAGTCTTCTTCGGAAGTAGATGACTTGGTCCACTTCGATTGCCATGAGTGAAGTTCATTGGTTAACGAACTTCGTCTATGAGTTCGAATTTAACACATAATTCAACTTGTTATTTGATCGACTAATGACGCATTTCGACTCGGCTTGGGGCATGTTTTGGGAGTTGACTCACCTTTGATTTGGTTGAGTCGAATCGACATGGGCTATTTGGCGACGTTCGCTACAGCTGTTAGATGACCTTTGCTGCAGTTTGTTGCGGGCTTGCCTTTGTGACCATTTGAAGTGTTTAGCCCGTGAGAGTTCACTTTTTGGATCTAAGCTGATCATTGGCCTGGGTGAAAATACATTTTAACTGTCTACAATGCACAATGCAAAAAATTTTAAAAAATATATGCTCTATAACTCTAATTTTAATCAAAACCCTAAAAAGATAAATGAAAACCCTAAACCCCAATATGCGCATGCTATGCCCTAGAATTCCAATTTCAATTAAAGCCTACTACACACAAAGACTCACAATCACCACAAAGATATCTAGTTGATACCCAATTTTAAAGCCTAGAAATTTGATTTTGATAAAAACCTTAAATTTAAATGTTGAGAAAGAGAGAAAAACCCTACATTTAAAAGTTGAAGAAGAGAGAAATAAGAGAAATTACTTTGGTATAGGAGTGATAGAAATCCAAAGATCCCCTAGAGACCCGCTGCAAATCACCCAGTGATCTTCGTTCTCATCGAAAGTCGGAGTAAGAGAGAGAGAGAGAGAGAGAGAGAGAGAGAGAGAGTCAGGGTAGGAGAGAGAAAGAGAAATGATAAATGAGAAGGGGAGTCGGGTTAGCGGTGTATATAACTAAAAATTAGTCGATGTTAGCAACTCCGACTATTTTTTAATTATGGGCCCAGCTTTTGCGAAATGAAATAGATGGGGTTCCTAACCCCGTCTATTATAAAAACTTTCCTAATTTTTGGACGATATCTCCGAAATAGTCGGGTTAGCGATCCCAACTATTTTGAAGCAGTTCTAATTAGTCGGGCTTGGCAACCCCAACTAATTAGAGTTGGCAACCCCGACTAATTAGACGCGAAACCCTGACTAATTAGACAAGAAGTTTTTTTAAAATCTGACTTAGTTTGTACAAGCGTTGCTAACATCACCAAAACCGAGTCGATATTTATAAATAAAAACGCCAAAACTGAGTTGATTTTTATAAATAAATTTGTAATGGGTCTATCTTGGAGAATAAAATTGTAACCAAGTAATTTTTGAAAATTTTTCCGGATTATTACCGATCTGGAACCACTACCCACAATATCTTTCGCGGCCGGGATGCCTCCCTTCTTTTGATGCGATTCCTCTCTATCCTCCATTTTCCTTTCATTGCTCCTCCCCCTCTCAAAACCCTAACTCTATCCAAAACCCTAACCCTAATCCCCTCCGCCCGCCGGCTCTTCACTCTCGTCCCCATCCCAATGGATCCCGCCGCCACCGAGGACGCCCTGCGCAAAACCCTAGCGGAGAAGCAGGCCGCCGTCAACGCCCAGGCCGACGCCGTTAGATCCCTCAAATCCCGCCCCGGCGTCGCTCCGGCCGACGTCGAGGCCGCCGTTGCCGCCCTCAACACTCTCAAGATCGAGCATGGCGCCGCCGCCAGGAGGCTCCAGGCCTCCGTCAACTCTAACGGCGGCGAGGGTTCCGTCAACAGGGAGGCGTTCAGGATGGCGGTGGTGAATACGCTCGAAAGGAGGCTGTTTTACATGCCGTCGTTTAAGATCTATCGCGGGGTTGCGGGTTTGTATGATTATGGGCCACCTGGATGCGCCGTTAAGTCTAACGTGCTCGCGTTCTGGCGTCAGGTTATAGCGTTTGATTTTTTATTTTTTTTATTTTTTGAGTTTAAGGAACTCTAATTGATTAGTTCTGTTAAAGTAACTTGAAATCTCTCAAAGCTAAAAGAGGAGCTTGGTCAACTGCATGCATTCATGTCGTATATCTATGCCCAATTAATCTATATATCAGTAGGTAATAGAGTTGAATGGGGTAAAAGATTTGAGCGGAATTGAAAGCCAACTCTAGTTGAGCAGTATTCTAGAAATTGGAAGAAATCAATTTAAAAACTGAAAGACCATGAAATCTAGTAGTATTTGCACTCACTTGGTTTAATTGGATTAAATTGGATGATCAACATAAGCACAGCAAGGCAATCTCCAGTAACAGTAAAGTTTAATGGATATTAATATCGCATAAATATTGTGACACAGAGGCCACACATCACAAATGAATCCACAGAAGAGTGCCAACATTATAAATTTGTAAGTTGAAAAATGGGCAAAAGGTAGTGAATAGGTTAGAAGTGTAACAAATTGATACTTGACAGTTATCACCTCATATGCTTGTTGCTGATTATTTTTTTTTCCATTCATCTACTAAGAACGTTCTGAACCGTATTTAGATTTTCTCTGTGCCCTTGCCTAGAAACAATCATCTCTTGCATCTTTTACATCTTCCAAAGTAGGAGATAACATTTTCATGAATCCTACCTACATAAAGAACTTGCATTCTATGCTTTAAGCTAAATCCCAAGAAATTTTTTAAAACAAATAACAATATATTTTGACAGATTAAAGAGGTTATGGAAATATTCATTGAGTGTTAGTGCAACCATTAATAACGATTAATGGAACAAATGTACAACAGACATGCAAATATTAGAATTTAAGGAGAACAATTCTCATCAGAAAAACAATAGTCATTTTAGAGAATGTAAGAAGTCATTTTACGGTAGTCATTTTATAGATGAACGAGGAGAATAATAATTCTTATTTTTTTATTCTGTAGCATTTTGTTTTGGAGGAGGGCATGTTGGAAGTTGACTGCCCCTGTGTCACTCCAGAGGTTGTCCTGAAGGCATCTGGCCATGTGGACAAGTTCACTGATCTGATGGTCAAGGATGAGAAGACTGGAACTTGTTATCGTGCTGATCATTTGCTCAAAGACTTCTGCAAAGAAAAGTTGGAGAAAGATCTCACTTTATCATCTGAAAAGGCTGCTGAGCTGAAGCATGTTGTTGCAGTCTTGGATGATCTCTCTCCTGAGGAATTGGGCGCAAAGCTGAAGGAATATGGAATCACTGCTCCTGACACCAAGAACCCATTGTCAGATCCTTACCCTTTTAACCTTATGTTCCAGACTTCAATTGGACCATCAGGTTTGCTTCCTGGGTAAGTTGCTTTGTGTTGCATGTAACACATTTACATATCAGTTCTCATCTACTGACTATTGTACTTTGGTGATGCTTAACTAAATTGTTTGATTATAGATACATGAGACCGGAGACAGCTCAGGGGATATTTGTGAATTTCAAAGACTTGTACTATTACAATGGAAACAGGCTTCCGTTTGCAGCAGCACAAATTGGACAGGCCTTCAGAAATGAGGTTTCATCTCTATTCTCCTTTGATCAATTTTTTGGAAGCAATTTACGTAATTTTATAGGTGTGAGATTTTTTAGCTCAATGACATCCAAACTATTTGCTGGTTAACTGAATAAGTTTTAGTCTAGCTAATATATGCATGATGCATGTTTATGTATGTAGGTACATATGTTACTGCTTTGTTCATTTACGTGCGAATGCACCACTCTTTCATGCTACTTTTTCTAGTGCTTGGATGTTTGGTGCTTTATGTTACTATATTCGGGATAATTCTTTAACAAAATATGGAAAGAACAGTAGACATGGTTATTTGAGACCTCTCTTTTTCTGATACTTGATTGGCTGATTTTGATGCATTCTAGAATCTATAGGTATTTGAATTATTATCTATGTGTGTGCACGCGTGTGCATGTGTATATGCGCACGCATGTGCGTGTATGAGATGGCTTATCCTCATCCATTCATCCAAATAGTCCCCACTTAAAAATGGTCCCCTCTTAATTTAATAATCCAACTTGAAAATGGTCATCACTTTAGATGAGTGGATGAGAATGAGCCACCTCACTACCAAGGATCAAACTTGGTCCTTAGTACCAATGATACCCATATTCCTCATATGAGCATGTGTATGAGAGAGAGTGTGTGTATTGTTAAATATCTATCCAAATAGTTCTTGGACCTCGAAGTTAATTATGTTATTATCATTTAATTTGTAATTATTGTGTTTCGAGTAAAAAATGAACGCACATAATGCATGTGATCAAAATAATAGGAATTTATTAAAAGGGTTAATTGCGAACAGACCCCTGTAGTATCACCCAATTGCAAAGAGACCCCTGTAGTTGTATTTGTTGTGAGTAGACCCCCTATAGTTCTACTTGTGGTGAATAGATCTCTTGAGTATTTTTTTGTTGCATGCGTGCATGTATTATGTATGTGGTTGCGCATGCGCGCGCGCTGGCCCCTTGAGCGTGTGTGCTGCCCCCTCATCTACTAACATGAGCTACTTAGAAATAGGGTTAGTGAGATCCACACTTTCTTATGTGACTAGCATGATGGGCCTCATCATTAGTCTATCTCTTGGTAGCTCATCTAGCGAAATGAGTTACCACCTCATACCCATTTTTAATACATGTGCATATATATATATATATATATATATATATATATATATATATAGAGAGAGAGAGAGAGAGAGAGAGAGTGTGTGTGTGTGGGCACACGTGCGGTTGGGTGGGTGTGTGTGTGTGTCGTAGGCTATGTTACCCGGGTACTTCTATCATGAAGCCATACCCGTACCTTATACTTACATGTACCCAAACTTCATCGACACTCCTTGGGAATATGTATGCACATACCCAGACATGTGCTCAATAATATGATATATGTTTTAATTTAAAGTACTCGGCTTACACTTCTTGGACTATTATCCTATACATCATATGATATGGGTCGGGTTGTTTCAGCCCATATCCAAGTGAAAACTATGATTTAAAAGGTTGGTTTGAGTGTCTAGTTAAAAAAACAAGCCATTCCCAATTAAAATAATCAACAAATAAAAGAAACCTAAAAATAGTATAGGAATTTAAGTTCAAATAGCACATGAATTGAAAAATAATAATGATCTCATGTAAATTACTAATTTTGGTATATATTTGTAGCCGTGTCCTCGTACCCTATATTTCACAAACTTGTCGTGTCTTGCACCGGCACCCATACCGGTACCCGTACCAGTTTCCATGCAACTTAGGTCGTAGGTTTTCAAAAGCTCATCAAACTTAGGTCATATATCTTCTGAAACTTTATTATCCTGATTGCATCTAATCTTGGGGTATGCCATCAGCCTATTCCTTCGTAGTCAGTGAACTATTGTTTAGATATCTGATGTTATTACCTGATTGCAAACTCATTTTGAATCTCCTAAGTCCTAACATAGTTTTGTTTACTTTTGTTAGTTTTCTTGTAGCAACCCTAAGTGACATCAGATAGTCCCATGCGGATATGGGATAATGGGACTAATATATTTTTAATTCCTATGCGCTCCCATTAGCTAGCATTTGTTAGAGAGGGATTATGTGAAAAATCTATAGTTAAGTGTTATCAGGAAGGATGATTTTACTATGGTGACTACCTGGAGATTTTCTCACTCTGAGTTGCCAATGGTATCAGAGACTAACACAAGTTGGAACCGTGCAAAACTGGGTGCTATAAACTAGAACTACAATGATACAGAGGGATGTAGGGATCATCTCTTTCATCTGTAGGATCACCTGGAATGCATGGGTCCTTAAGTATATTATCTGGATAAGTCTTAGTATTGCAAGGACTTCATACTCAAATATATAACATCCTAGATGATATTTATCACCTCCACATGGAACATGTAAAAAGTGAATTCGAGCCCACGGTAATTTCTATAAACTCAATGGCGTGCCATCGTAAACTTGCTACACTAATCGAGCAATCTGACTCGATCAGTTTCCTATTAGGTGGAGAAATTTTGAACTCCGGTCAAGCTTAGTATCAATTGAATGTTTGAAAGTATAGATGCTTCCAAAGTTCTTAAAGAAAATCCTGCTTTTATTGTCTGGTATATTGTCTTGTGAAGTGTTAGTATCACAAGGATACCAATATGCCATACCCAGACAGATTAGAATGTGTAACATCTGAGGTGATGTTTATTACTTCCAGATGGGACATGTAAAAATTGAAAAAGGGAACTCGAGCATATAATAATTTCTATATATTCGATAATGAGCCATCATAAACCTGCTACACTAATCAATGCTATCTGACTCAATCAGTTCCCCAGTAGTGGAAAAATTTTGAACTCAGGTCGAGCTTAGAATCAATTGAGAGAGTTTGAAAGTAGATATTCCAGCGAAAGGTATTCGAGAAAATCCTGCTTAGAAGTGTGGGTCTTGCAGACTCTTCATGCCATGAGAAGGTTTATTGTAAAGCAATCACTGGGCTTTTTTAGATGAGCTTAATAAAATTATATGTAATCATTTTGATTGACATCATGATTCTAGAA
Organism: Asparagus racemosus; assembly: GCA_037177215.1. Classification (NCBI taxonomy): domain Eukaryota; kingdom Viridiplantae; phylum Streptophyta; class Magnoliopsida; order Asparagales; family Asparagaceae; genus Asparagus; species Asparagus racemosus. Next base: position 17,241,194 of record JBAKGM010000081.1, on the reverse strand, counting down.
AGTTCAATTGAAAATTATTTTAAATTTGTATGGAAATTACTTGTTTCTTGTGGCATCAAATAATTTCGTTTGACATCATCGAAATTTAAACCTATTGAGGCTCGTCATGCAAACATGCTGGCCATCAAATCTATGAATGATTAAACAATGACGAGTCTGGGATTATGGTGATGGATATGTAAGGGCTGGATTCTACAATGATTGTTATTAAATTATTGAATGATCTTAAAGCTGATTTTAATCTGTCTTCATCAAGTGCCTAGCGAACGCAAGAATAATAGAGAATCAGAACAAGCTGTTCTTTTTAAATTGATTTTTCCGTGCACTTAACATATTTGTTTGTCGTTGTATGATATTTTATTTTTGTCTCTGTTCACTTTTCCTGCTTGACATGCTTTACTGGAGTTTCTATGATATCAGATATCACCTCGCCAAGGCCTTCTGAGAGTCCGTGAATTTACGCTTGCGGAGATTGAACACTTTGTGGATCCAGAGGACAAATCTCATCCAAAATTTGCTGATGTTGCTGAATTGGAGTTCTTGATGTTTCCAAGAGAAGAGCAACTATCTGGGCAATCAGCCAAGAAAATTGTCCTGGGTGAAGCAGTATCAAAGGTTGCTTGAACATCTCTTGCTGCTCACTTGAGTATTAGGCTCATCTATATTATTTTAGTATCATCCTTTAACTTCAGTTTTAATTTCATTTTGTTATCTTTAATAGGGAACTGTCAACAATGAGACTCTTGGCTACTTCATTGGCAGAGTGTACCTTTTCCTCACTCACCTTGGAATTGACAAAGAGAAATTGCGTTTCCGTCAGCATTTGCCCAATGAGATGGCTCATTATGCTGCAGATTGTTGGGATGCAGAAATTGAGTGCTCATATGGATGGATAGAGTGTGTTGGGATTGCTGATAGATCTGCTTATGATCTAAAAGCACATTCAGTAAGCCTAGTCTAAGTTGCATCTTATTGAGATCATTATACTGCCTGACTTTCTTTTTTTTTATATACTCAACCATATAATAAAGAGTTAACAACAAAGTTGCTGGGTTCACTTACATTATAGTTGTTGGATTCCTTTACTTATACCTGTAGCTATCTTACTGGGTTGAAATTAGCCCCACATTGATTTGAGCCACACATTCTATTTCATGAGAATTCTTGAGAAACAAACAATCAGTATCCTTCGTTTATTGTCTTCTATGGCTTATTAAAGTCAATGATGCTTCCGTTGTAGCAGTGTTCCGACTCTCTACTATCCACCTCTTGTCTTGTTTGGCTTCCTATTCAAGAAAATATTTAATAATTCCTATGTTTCCAAGAGTAAGTTTTCAGATATGGTATTATTATTGACTGTTTTGCTAATATTTTGGTTTAATATAAATCTATAACTTTTTTAATAGGAAAAAAGTGGTGTTGCTCTTGTTGCCCAGGAAAAGTTTTCGGAACCTAGAGAAGTGGAGGTAAGTTTCTTTCCGAGTATATGGTCCCTTCTCTTAAGTTTTTTATTCATGTGTTACCCTATGCATAGAAGTTTAAGGCCAATTTACCTCTAACCGATTATTCGAGAATCCTATATATTATGTGAAACACATTAACATTGGTGTTTCTCCAGTAGCCAGTGAAATGTTTCCTTTTTCCGCTAATATTCTTTTTTCTGGTATTTCTCACCGCAGAAGCTCGTTATAGTCCCATCAAAGAAAGATCTGGGTCTTGCATTCAAGGGTAGCCAAAAGATGGTGGTGGAAGCTTTGGAGGTAAAGGACATAAGTTTCATCTTAGGGTTCTAAACATAAATTTTAAACTTAAAAAACCTTTATTTGCAGGTCAGCATTAGCTAAACGTAAAGTTTGAACTTTCATATACTTTCTTTTATCTGAACAGGCCATGAATGAAACTGAAGCATTGGAGATGAAAGCTGCTTTGGAATCCAAAGGTGAAGTTGAGTTTAATGTTTGCACTCTGGGGAAAACTGTTAATATAAAGAAAAATATGGTGTCAATTAGCCTGGAAAACAAGAAGGAACATCAAAGAGTATTTACACCCTCTGTGATTGAGCCATCCTTTGGCATTGGACGAATTATTTACTGTTTATATGAGCACTGCTTCTACACGAGGCCCAGCAAAGCAGGGGAAGAGCAGCTAAATGTGTTCCAATTTCCTCCACTTGTGGCTCCCGTCAAATGTACAGTCTTTCCACTGATAAAGAGTAAAGAATTTGATGATGTTGCCAAAGAAATTGCGAAGTCTCTAAGAGCTGCTGGAATTTCGCACATTATAGATATCACAGGTATGTTTTGCCTTGTTACCTAAAGATTGACTTCCCTTTCCCATATCCTGTTTTGTATTTGTTATGATCTTTTCTACTGTTGTATTGGAGCATCCAGATGACCAACTTTGAAGAACTCACCCCTATAACTTGGGCTTAGCGGAAGGGAACACCAATCTCTTGTTAACCCACAGTTGACTCGCTATGTAGCCCACAAATCTCTTAGAAACGCACAGTTGATTCCCTATTTAGCCAACAAATCTCCTTAGGGTGTGTTTGTTTCAAATCCCAAAATTTCAAGAAAACAAATCTTGTAGTAAATTATCATTTCCATGCTTTTCCATACTTTTCTTGGAAAGTGTTTATTTTGTTTGTTTCACCCAAAAAAAGTTGTTGGAAACACTTTCCAATG
>JBAKGM010000081.1:17221740-17234185 GCA_037177215.1 Asparagus racemosus | reverse complement strand
GAGTTGAGTCATTTGAGCTTTTATTCAGTAATTTCACCATTATCCTGCAAAATAAGATAAAAACAGTTATTAGTGGTATATTTATTCATATAAAATGGGTAATGAGGGTATTAATTTGTAATTAAAATGTGATAATCAGGCTCCAAACCCTAATATTTTTTATTTTTTCTTTTGCTAAAATTACTTGTCAAAATGGCTTTTTATGTTGTTTTGTATACTTTATGGGGGTTATCTGCAAAAATACAAAAACTTATTGGGGGGTTTTCTACGAAAGTTATTGGGGATTTAGTGTAATTTTGAAAGTAATTGGTTGGGTTTAGTGTGATTTTTAAAGTTCTTGGGGGTTAAGTATGATTTTGAAAGATATTGGGGGTTACCTGCAAAATGCTGGGGGTTTTGTATAATTTACCCATTAATTAATACATAATACCACATAAATTCAATCCACAAATTATAACTTAAATTTAAAACGAAATAAAAATCCTTGAACTTTTTTAGTAGGAACCCTAGAAAAAGAAACCAATCAAATTAGAATTTATGTAGTAATTAATTTACTACATTATATGCATGAAACAGAACATGACCTCATCATATAAGAATTCTAATTTAATATTAAAATAACAAGCATTATGCCCATGCTCGCAGGGGTTGTTCGGTTTCTTTGATTTGTACATCTTTTTTTTTTCTATATATGATTTTTTATGGCTTCTAAAAATTGAATTATACTGATTTTTTTTCTTTGGATCGCTACTCCTGCAAAAGTAGATAAATTGAGCCAAAGTTTTTTTTCTTCTTATAAAGTAAATATAAAATAAGGAAATAGATAATTTTATATCAAAATTTGAAATTTAAATTAGATGGTTTAATCATCAATTCCTCCTATATAATATTCCTCTTTTTTTTATTTATTCTACACACACACACAAAAGGAAAATACTACCTTGCTTAATAAGTGTGGGGATAGTTTTTATTCCAAAATTTCACATTCAAATTAAGGAGGGATACGCGACAGTTTTTTTAGAAGTAAGGTTAATAGTAACTCACAAATTTATTTTTAAAATATAAAGGGCGAATTTAAGCCATTTCTTTTTCCATTTCCACTATCCTTTTATGTAGTTCAATTTGTCCTCACGCTCACAGAATAACATATCTAGATTTTTTTTTATTTATGATATCTTTCACTTGATTATCCTATCCATTTAGGATTTTAGTTCCCATCTTAATTTGACGGTCAATGTATGTTGTAACAATAGTAACCACTAATTTATTCTTCAATCGATATAAGGGTTTCACACAAAGACATCCATGTGGATACTCGTGGGGGCACTTTCCCAACACAAATTTTATTTTTTTATTATTGGGTATAGAAATTTATAAGGGTGCCCCCATATAATTTATGTAGGTGTCCCCATAAAGTTGTTAACTCCATACAATTATGAAGAATTGTTGTTGGGATTTAGTTGTATTTTTGTTAGTTTATGTGATGTAAATAAAAATAATAATGTGCTTGTTTCGGGTCTTTTTAGATTGTAATTAACTCAGATTACAATTGAGAGACAACAATGAAACAAAAGAAAATTTGTATTCCTCGGGTTCTTTTCTGTGTGCCGATGGAGCGTCGATCTTGTATTCCGTTAACGAACTGAGTCAAGACTCGCAAATCTTTTGCTGTTGACGAGGATTGTATCACTTGGAAGGTAGCTCAGCATTCGTTTTATGAAACTCCTCTGCGTGTGCATATATGTCACTTAGCTCTCTCCGCGCATATACTTGCCTCTGTTAAACGAATGATCTCCTCTCCTTTTATAGGCTAAAAGAGAGAGTTAATAGCTTCTTTAGAACGTGGGTTAGTGGCCACTAAAACAGGAGATAGTGGGGGCAGTTATCCCCTAAAAATAGCTCTGAAACGGCTATTTGGACGAATTTCATGGTTCTAGCGAAGTTCGCAGAAGGCATAGGTGAAGTTCACTATGGTCGTAGGCAAGAGTCGCTCGAACTTGGGGCGCCTCTTTTGGAAGTGGAAGACTCGGTCCACTCTACTATTGTGGGCGGAACTCTTTAGTTGGCGAGCTTCTCTTGTGAACAGTTGGCGAGCTTCGCTTGTGAACTGGGATTTAACACAGAATTCGATCTTTGGCAGGGTTGGCATCGGTCGTCAGGCGACCTTCGCTATAATCTATTATGAGCTTGGTTTTAGGCCCATCCAAAGTGTTTAGCCCATGGACGTTCACTTCTTTGATCTAAGTTAATCATCAGCCTAGGTTAAAAATATATTTTGATCGTCTACAAGACCCCCTCCCCCTAAAGTTTTCGAGATCCTGCATTCATGCTTGTAGCGGGGATCAAAATATTTTGGGTAAAATAGCTAGAGGTATACTGTTAAACGTATCTTGAGTTGTCTTGGTTGGGTAAAAATCAGTCTGCTTGGTTACCAGAGGTGTACTGTTGAACATAGTTCCCTTGAGTGTAGACTTGTGTCAAAGGCTTAACGTAGCTTGTGTTTGCCCAAATCCATGTTTGGGATGAAATTCGCCTCTTCTATTGCTGAGTCGAAGTTGATGAATGAGCGAAGGTGGCTCATTTCTTTGGGTTGCTGAGCGAAGCTTGTCACTTGGCGACGTTCTCTGGTTAAATAAAAGCTCGTGTTAAATGAGCTGTCTCTAGTGAAACTCGTGGTTCGTTATGGAGATAGAGTCTGTTGAGATTCTCCTCTTGTTTTGCACCGTGATCTGTGGCTGGGATCTCTTGATCGGAGATATGTGAGATCGTTAGGGATTTGACCGAGTTTTAGGCTAAAATTAGCCTCTTTGTCTGGTCCCATCAAATCTCGAAGAGCGAGATATTCTCGGGAATTAAGATTTGAAATGGGTTATAAATAGTAGCCATCCTTATCTATTCTCATCACCTTCACCATCTTCTTCTTCTTCTTCTTCTTCTTCTTCTTCTTCTTCTCTTTATGGCTACGCCAATGTTGCATAAGCCAGAGATGCTCCTCGACAGAAGGGCTGAGATAAGAAAACTCCAATAGGAGTTAGCCTAAGTGACGAGCAATCAAGCGAATAAACTCCGCATACTCCAACACTTGGCGGAGTTGTTATCAGCCGAGAAAGCTATGCTTGAACAGATCATCGAGAACCAATTGGTTGCTTGGTGTGAGCTTGATCGCGATAGGGACGCGTGGAGCCTTGAATGCCATGCTCTTCTTAAGACCGTTCAGCGACTGAAATGGCGCTTGAAGAAAGACTATTAGGTCTCCACGAGCAAGGACTCCGATAGTAACTAGGTGTCATAAAAGTGAACCTAGATCGTAATTAGACATTGTGTGGCTGACTCAGGCCCAACGCCGATTTTTGACGATAGGAAGTGCTTCTTCTTGTAGACATAGCTTAATTTGAAGCAACAGGGGCACTTCCTATCTCTCAGTTTCGTGTGACTGAGAAAACACAAGTTGTAGCTTGGTGCAGCTCGTGTATGCTCCTCAGCCGTCACACTACCCATATCTTAGGAATATAGGGCAATAGTAAATAACAATAAATATCCATCATCTCTGTAATTGGATAGTCTGAATGTCACCTTGTAGTTGAGTTTCGATCAATAAAAATGAACTTTTCTTCATATTAAAATTGTTCATCTTCTTGTGTAATTGATCTGTGTTTGTTGAAGCGAGTCTGGATTTTGCATAGCTTGGACTTTGCATGGAATCAAAGTACTTGGAAGCGAAGCTCAGGCTTCCTTGTGTTAGTTGGAGTTAATTTGAGGCCTACCAAATGATGTCTCTATTGAGTTGAGACTTAGTGAATATTGCCAAGTCATTTTGGCGAAGTTCGCCATATTGATGCCATTGATGAATTGAGTTAAGGTTCGCTCAATCCGAAGGCTTAGTAAAATTTTCACTATGACGTTCTTGCGAGGTTCACCTCGATGCTTTGCAAAGTTCAACTTTTTGAGGAACAGTTGCCTTAGATGGAGGTCGCTCAATCCGAAGTCATCTCCCTCCTCTTCACTTTGAAATCAACTTTTGAACTCTCAAACCCTAGTTTTCTTTAAGAACTTTCAGAGCTCATCAACCATGACCCCTCATCATGCTATTTTTAGAGGAAGAAGCTGTGCTCGAGGAGTTCAATGACCACGTGTTGAGGATGCACCGGCGCGGCTGGAGCTAGCGATGGGTAAGTGTACCCATTAATGGCAGTCTTTGGATCTGCATTAGCCCATTGGGCTTTAATCAACGCCTCATGGTTTCTAAGAGTCAATATGCCATTAAAGGCAAGACTTTCTAGACTATTCGTAGTCTTTTCTAACGAGTCTTCATTGTTGGCAACGAGGCTCTGTCAGCGGCCATTGATAGTGCTTCTTGGCGAACTTCGTTCTTCAGGCGAAATTTTAGCCCCTTGGGCTTTTGCAGCGAACTTATTTTCGGTGAAGTTCATTTCATTGTTTGTGCGATCATTGCTAGGATGACGTTCACCATTTGGTATTGTCCTTATTTAGGCGAGGTTCGCTCATCAATGTTGGGTGAACTTTGCCAACATTGGAATAAAGCGAAGTTTGCTTTTCTCAACTCTATCAACACTTAGTTGATGTATATGAGCGAGGTTCACCTCAGCTCTTGGGTTAATTTGACTTGATCTTTGTTAACTAACCCTTTTCATTGCCTCTGTGCAGTTGCCTATTCTGGAGATCTAGGGGATCGATATAATCACTTTAGTCATGATAGGTCTCATGATCCTGAAGTGATGCATGTCTTCCATGGGGAAATCCCATTATTCACTAAAGGAAGCAGCTCTGAAAGAGAGGATGATTCGTGTAGGTGGTTATAGGCTCTTCGGGAGATAATTACTGACACCAAGCTTTCCGTTTCTAACAAAGCATTGGCTGTGAAAACACCTTTCCTCTTTGGAGATAGTTTTCTGAGTTGTAACTCCTTTTTTCATTGGGGTCAGAGTATTTGTATTTCACTTTGGAAGGCCGTCGATGTGCTCTATCGGAGATAGAGCGACAGGTATCTTTCATGTACTTACAACGTTTAGCTGTGTCGCGTCCCATGCCCTTCGACCTTACCTACAGGGAAGATAGCATCAAGAGGGGTATTTTGAAGTATGGTGGTGGCTTTCACCAAGAGGGATCAACTTGATGTGATGTCATCGACTGCTAGTTCAGCTCGTGCTGAGCCTTTTAAGATGGTGATCGATGAAGCTGAACTGCATCTGAATGAATTGCAGAGTTTATAAACATCTAATCTCGAGGGCATTGCTGAAATTGAATTTCGTCACTTATCTGCTATCTAGAGTCAAGCTTTTGAGTCTACTAGTAAAGAAATGACACATAATGACGTGAGGATCTGAGATCTAAACGAAAGTATCACTTCTAATGAGGGTTATCACGTGGAGTTGCAGGATGCTATCTAGGAGAAGGATACTGTCATTACTACCACCCAAGCAACAATTGTCGCGGCTAAAGCACGTTTGGCAGAAGCCCGAGCTCAAAAGAAAGAGCTTGAATCCACTTTGGCTAGGCTCACGAAGAAATGGGACTCTCAGGTTGCAGAACTTCAAGCCGAGACGAAGAAGCTGGCTGAAATCTGAGCTAAAGCTTCTCCCGTTGATCCTGAGACTTTGAGGGAGAGGGCTCAAAAAGGCGTTCAAGAAGTTAGGAATGCCCACATTGACAATTGCATTGCACGGATAAATACTTTTTATCAGTTGTAAGGACTTCTTGTCAATGCTTTTCAGCTCTTTCTTGAATAAAAGAACTTTCTTTTCCCTTATTTTAATGTATGTACGATAGTGGTGTAATGTTCACGTGTCGTAATTACATTGTTGTTAAGGATATTTGAGGATCAAACTGATAGAGGTGTAATGTTAACGTATCGGGTATTGATCAAATTGACACTGCTCAGAGATGTACTGTTAACATGGCAGTTTAGAATTGGGACTATTCAGAGGTGTGGGGTTAACATGACAGTCAAAGGATATTTGACAGAGGTGTAGTGTTAACGTGTCAAATGAAATGACCGACAGAGGTGTAACTGGTCAGTTCAAAGGAGTCCAAAGGATGACTACCATTTGGAAGTTAGTGTTAACTTAACGGTAGGAAATCGATAGAAGTGTATAGTTAACTAACCGATTTTCTATAAAAGCGAATCGACAGAGGTGTAATATTAACCGGTCGAATTTGACAAGATAAGTCGACAGAGGTGTAATGTTAACCAGTCGATAGAATCATACCGATAGAGGTGTAATGTTAATGTATGAAGTTTGTAGGATTAGTACTATTCAGAGGTGTAATGTTAACATAATGGTACTAATGAATTTTGATAGAGGTGTAGTGTTAACGTGCCAACAGAATGGTCTGACAGAGGTGTAATGTTAACCAGTCAGATCATTTGAGGTGAAAAATCGTTTAGAGGTGTAGTGTTAACATGACGATTTGATCAAACTGGAACTATTTAGAGGTGTATTGTTAACATGACAATGGAGGGTATATTTGGAGCCAAACAGAGGTGTGGTATTAACTTGATGACTCTTTGAGGATTTTGATTAGGTTTTGGATCAAGAAGATCAATATTTCTGGTTCAGATGTTGAAACTTAGACATGACCAGGAGTTCTGTGGGGATATAGGATTGGCCAGGATCAAGGGTACTATTTCTTAAGAAATTTCCCGTTGATCGGCGCCATGAGCCTATCGCCATTTTGGTCAATTAGGCGATATGCTCTATTTGAGTAGACTGTCTCTACTACAAATGGACCTTCCCATTTAGGTTAGAATTTACCTTTAGTCTTATGCGCCATGACCATGGGTCAATGAATGGCTAAGACCAGGTCGCCTTCTTTGAAGGATCGTTCAATGACTCTTTTGTTGAAGGCTTTCAAAATCTGTGAATGATAGATCTCGATTCTTTGCTGGGCTTGAAGTCTCAGTTCATCTAGTGCCTCTAGTTCTTGGAGACACTTTTGATGATATTCTTCAGTCATCACCTTCTCGGCAATGGCGATTCTTAATGATGGCACCTAAATTTCAAGAGGGATCACCGCTTCACATCCGCAGACCAAGGAAAATGGTGTTGAGCCAATGGCAATGCGGACTGTTGTTGAATAAGCCCATAAACACTCTCCAAGTTTCTCATCCCAATCCCGTTTGTTGGAGGCTACAAACTTCTTTAAGAGTTTGATAATGCTTTTATTGAAGGCTTCAGCTAGACCATTAGCAGTTGGGTTATATGGCGTAGAAGCCACATCTTAGATTCTGAACTTATTGTAGAATTTAAAGAACGGTCGACTGGTGAATTGCGAACCGTTGTCGTGAATGATTCGTCTAGGGACACCGAATTGGTAAATCACGTGATGTCGTAGGAATTTAATCACCTGGGATGTTTTGACTTCTTTGAGGGGGACAGCTTCGGCCCATTTGGAGAAGTAATCTATAATAGCTGAGATAAATCGATGGCCTTAGATGGATGGTGGGCTGATTGGCCCAATGATGTCCATGCCCCAGGCTTCAAAGTGCTATGTGTAGGCGTCAAAAATTGCTTATCAGTACCTGAACGAGACTCGTGACGGTGGGTTGACAACTGGCGACCCATCTAACAACGCAACCAAGAACCGCTGACGACGTAACTGCACCGCAAAATGCATAAAGTGAGTCGACGAACGTATGAAGTGAGTCGGCAAAGCGTACGAGTCAACGAAGCAATGTATCATGGAATAAATCTAACGACGAAGCTTCAGATCAGCGAGATTCGATAAGGTGAGTCGACCAGACTCGAACGTCGATGAGACGGAATCAACTGGACTCAAGCATCGACGGAACTACACCGATCGAATTCTGAAATCAACGGGACGATCAACCGGGTTTGGACTCAACGTCACCGGATGGATAAATCTCGGACAAAACTGTAGATGAACGGATGAATGCCGGAGGAAAAAATCAGAAGAAAGCATCGAATGAGCACCTCGGCACGGTCGAGGCACCATTTGGTGCCTAGGCCACAATGCGAAGGCACCATGGGTGCCCGGCCACTTAAGTGCCCCCTCCCCTCTTCAGATGCCTATAAATAGGCTATGGGGGTTCATTTCTCAGGGTTGGAAATTCTAAACATCCAGGAGAGATCCACGCGAGCATTTGCACAGATCTGAGTGTCTGTAAGATCAAAAAACCTAGATCTAGATCCAGTGCAAGCGACGAACGTCTTCCAACTCAGATCTACACAGTGAGGAGAAGAGTCCAGGTCAGATCTATGATTTCACCCTCTGGATTAAGCTTCGTCTTAATCCTAGGGTCATGCGTGACTTCGCTTCGCCGATTTCACCCACTCCAGTGATCATCTGCTTCGTGAGTTGATCCTCGTTGGTGTTTTATTTCCTTCGTGAAATAAACACCTCAGATCTGTAGATCTAGCACCTAGATCAGATCACGCGGTGGTCCACAAACGGAGAGTCCCTGGCATAGGCAAAGACACCCACACAAGTGAGGATCTGATAAACAGATCCCGTGTTTGTTCAACTAGGGTTGTAAAGTTGTGATCTTTATTCGATTTTTGTTGTAAGCCTTATAAAAAGGTGATTTTTATTTAAATTTCATTGTAAGCAAAATAAGCTGTAACAGACTCAAATCAATAACAATCAACACGACTTTCCCTGCGAACAAGCTGGTGACCACAGTGATAGCCAACGACCTCAGATCTGAGGTCGTAGTGTCGCAGCCGCGGATCCCGATCCTAGTCGAGGAAGAGGTCAAGTTCGAATTTGACCGACAGAAGTATGAGGAATACCTCTCCTCCTCCTCCAGATCCGCATCTCCCCGTCGTTCCAGACGGGTCTCCGATACAAGGAAGATCCGTTGGGCCCTAGATGCAGAGTCCCAAGGTGACGAATCCAACCCCACTGCTGCCAAAGCTACAGGTAGCGGTAAAATTTCCTCGGTGCCCGCAACTAAAGTTCCCACGGCACCTGAGATGATTGCTAATGGCATGCCCATGCTCTCCAAGTGAGCACATCAACGACGTCGCCAAAGCATGGAACGCCGATTCGCCAAGGCGATGCAATCCACAGATGGGATCTACTACGAGGTGGATTTAAGATCCAGGTTACAGTAGAGGCTCCAGCCTCAAGTGATTGACGGCTCCTCCAAACTGTTAGCAAATGAGTGGGTCTAAGTCAAACAGAATCGCTCAACACTTCAGAAGCGCATCCGAAAGCGCCGCGCACTCCTTGCGCAGGCACGGGCTTTGGTGCAACAAGCCCGTAAATTGAAGAAGGAGGAGGTGGCCGCTAAACCTCCAATGAGCCGCTAGGTCTGGAGGCCCAAGTCTACCGGAATTCTAACTCCGGTGATCACGGCGTCTAAGCCCAAGTCTGCCGGCAATTCAACTCCTGCCCCGGCGCCTAAACCTAAAACTATAGGTGCCCTAAAGTCAACTATTCCGGCGCCAAGGCCCAAGTCTGACAGTGCCCCAACTAAAGTTGCCTCGGTGCCAAGGCTACCTCCGGCGTCTACACCAAAACCTCCAGCTTGAACTAGCAAGCCAGCAATGACGGAGTGCCTTAGCCCGTTACAAGATGATCAAAGTAAAATTCCGATCAAAAAACGCCTGGGTCTGTTGAGGAAATCACAGGTCACTCCTAATGCAGGAGGTCATACCCACCTCGACGAAGGCAATAAAATCCTTGTAGCTCCACCAATTGGACTGAGGATCGAAGTCCGAGAGTCCGCCGAGACTTCATGCCCATACAGGCGAACGTCGAGGCAAGTCACTTTTAGCAACTTTGATAAAGCAGCCCGCCCTCGGAAGGAGACATGTTCATCTGATGACGATGTTATACCCGAGAAGTCGTGCCAACACACGATGGGGTTGCTCAGGCATTCATGCCGATGAGTTGTACTATCGTGCTGGGGGTACGAGAAAATCCTAAAAGAAAAGGAGGAGTTAATTACTCTTGTCAGGGAATATATCGACGTGTTTGCTTGGAACTACGAAGATATGCCAGGGCTTGACACAAATGTGGCAACCCACTGCCTCAATATCAAGCTGGATGCCAAACCTGTCAAGCAACGGCAGAGACGGTTTGGTCCGCAAATTATGGAGGTAATTGTGGTAGAAGAAAAATGACTCATCGAGTCAGGCTTCATCACAAAAGTACAGCATCCGGACTGGGCGGCGAATATTGTCCCGGTTCTGAAAAAGAATGGGGCAATCAGGATTTGCGTTGACTACAGAGACCTGAACGCTGCTTGCCCTAAAGATGATTTTCTTCTCCTAATCACTAATGTCATTATCGACAACACGTGTAGATTTGAGAGAATGTCCTTCATGGATGGCTTTTCAGGTTACAATCAAATTAAGATGCACCCAGATGATGCCAAACACACGGTATTCAGAATGTCCCTCAGCATATTCTGCTACACGGTCATGCTGTTCAGTCTAAAGAACGCAGGCGCCACGTACCAGCGGGTGATGACGAAGATTTTCCAGGATCATCTCCGGAAAACAGTCGAATGCTATGTTGACGATTTGTTCTTAAAGAGTCGTGACAAAAATGATCACATCAAAGATCTCAAAACTGTGTTCGAGCTCATGTGAGCTCATCAGCTGAAGATGAATCCTGCCAAGTCCTTCCTTGGGATGTCCAGTGGCAAGTTCCTTAGGTTCGTCATCACCAATAAGGGTATTCACGTCGACCCTGATAAGGTGAAGGCAATTCAAGAACTACAACCTCCGAGAAATCTGTGAGAACTCAGGGGGTTACAAGGGCGATTGGTGTATATCTGGCGATTCATATCGAACCTATTCAGGAAGTGCCAACCATTCTCTAAACTCAACAAGAAAGGTGTTATTTGGGACGACGCTTGTCAAAAGGCCTTCGAGGATATTAAAGCGTATCTCGTGAAGCCTCCTGTTCTCACTGCACCACAGTCAGGTAAATCGTTCTTGATCTACACCAAGGCAATGGACGATTCATTAAGCGCTTTACTAGTGCAAGACGACGACAGTAGTCACGAACAGGCAGCATACTACCTGAGCCGAACTCTACTCGGTGCTGAGTCTCGTTATCCAATAATCGAGAAGCAGTGCCTTACATTAGTGTTCGCGATTCAGAAGATGCAGCATTATTTGGTCGGACAGACAATTTATGTTATTTCCAATGTAAATCCGGTCAGGATAATCATGACGCAACCAGCCTTCATGAGTTGGCGTCTGGCGAAATGGGCCCTGCTCTGGTCCCAATATGACCTGCACTTCAAACAACAGAAGTTGGTTAAAGGACAAGCAATTTGTGATATTTTGGAGACAAATCCGACGACGGACGCAGCCGAATTATATGATGACTTGCCAGATGAAGCCCACGAAGTTAGCACTATGTCGCATCAACAAATATGGCGACTATACTTCGACAGAGCTTATCGAGCAACTAATGTGACGAGTGCCCCCGGATGTTCTAAGATTTCTGTCGGAGTCAGAGTTGTCTTAGTTTTCCCAGGGAAACACGTCATGCCTCGAGCCTATTCGCTCACTGAGCCATGTTCCAATAATGTGGCCGAATACAATGCGCTACTGATTGGACTAAGTTTCACCAAAGAGCTGGAGGTCGAATATCTCGAAGCTTATGGCGATTCACAACTCATAGTCAAGCAGATCTGTGGAGACTATGAAGTCAGGAATCTGGATCTAATTCTATATCACTAGGCGACTATTGAAATGGCAGACTCATTTGAAGATTTCTTCATCGAGTACATTCCGCACCTTCAGAACGCTTACACAGATGCATTGGCGGCGTTAGCAGTGTCCTTGGCACAACCTCCCGAGACTAATCAATTAGTTACAGTCAGAACTCATCAATTGTTTGTGTCGATATATGATGAGGCAGAGAGAGACAAGGGGGTGGTTACCAAAGAAGTATACACCACCCAGACCAGATTGGAACCCCGGGATTGGCGTTTCCCCATAATCGGCTACGTCTTGCATGGTATCTTGCTAGAAGACGTGAAGGAGAGAGAATCCATCCGATGGAGGCCCCAAAGTTCTTCTACGATACAGAAACCCAGACGTTACATCATGGCGGGTATGATGGCTTGTTGCTCCGGTGCCTTTCAAGCAAAGAGGCAGAAGAAGTCCTTTGGGAAGCACACGGAGTCGAGGGTGCGTACCAGCCTGGTCCCAAGCTCTATGATCGTATCAGGAGAATGGAGTACTTCTGGCCCACAATGGTCAACAACGTGATCGAGTACGCTCGAAAGTGCCACGCGTGTCAAATTCACGTGAACTACATGCATCAGCCTCCAGAGCAATTGCATCCTTCGGCTACATTCTGGCCATTCAAGACGTGAGGAATAGAAAATGTAGGTCACATTTTTGCTCCGTCGATCAAAGGCGATCGGTTTATTCTAGCAATCACCGACTACTTCACCAAGTGGGCTGAGGCAATCCCGCTAAAAAAAGTGAAGATG
>JBAKGM010000081.1:17201037-17213949 GCA_037177215.1 Asparagus racemosus | reverse complement strand
TTGGGGGAAAAAAGGGAAAACCCTTGTCCCTGGCAACTCCCCCCCCCCCCCCCCCACCCACCATCACCACCCCCACCAAAAAAACCCCTTAGAAAGTGGCATCCGCGGTTTTGCAGAGGGAAGGGTGGAGAACTGACATTTGGAGATTTAAAAAAAAAATTACCACTAATTAAGAAACATTTCCTATATTTCCTCTACGTGAAACAAATAGCCTCATGAGAAAAAAGCCTTTTGTTCATAATGTCAATGGGCAAAAGAAGAAGCAATATCCTCGGGGACTACTCTGACCCAAGATATACTACAAGAAAGGCTCAAAGCAATATTTGCTAATCGATGCTTAACAAACATATAAGAGACTACAGAGAAGCTCTTTTCTAATTGCTTGCCACCTTCGGCAACTTCTCCGAAGCTTGCTAACGGCTCGTTGGGATCTCAAAACTCTCGAATAACATCCAAATATCCAATGCATGATGCATAAGACGTGCCTTCTTGAATAGCTCTTTTGAGCGCCAACCTTTTTGCATCAGCGTAGTCATGGATTTTTAACAGAATCAGGGATTTTTGCTGGATATTTTAGGTATAGAGCAAAAGCTAAGGTTAGGCTTTACCTCTGCAGCGTGATCCTTAATCACCCTCGCAAGGCTCAGGCAATCCCACTCTTTTGCTGGGCGATTTTGAGGGATGTATATTCTAAATCTATAATGGATTATTCTTCTGATGATAGCATATGATACTTTCATGTTCATATGAAAGTCTATTATATCATTTCATAAAATAGTTTATGATATTTTAATATAAACTCCCGATAGTCTATTGTTATATCCTAGAAATTACCGAGCCTAATGAAACCTCAAGAAGCAGCCACGCGTAATAACTAGCTGACTGACTCACATATATCTGAGAGCACGACCCAGTGCGGAGTCAGCTGATCTATCTCGCAACCCAAATCCGAGATGAAATGTGTATTCGACTCGGAATCCGCTAGAAGCCCAAATCCGAGATGAAAGGTGTTCCCCACTAGGACCCAACATTGAGCGTCTTGAATAATGGAATGACCTGTCAACTTCGTCAAAAGTCACGTCGCATTTAATGCATGACCAGTCAGCATTCACATTTCACCGCTCAGTTGCCATCAACATTAATGCAATGTCAATCATTATGATCTCTGTAGCTAGAGCCTTCAAAGCTCCTTGGACCACTCCAGTACTTCAGCAGCCTTATCACTATTGCAAGGGTGATTCGTCAACCCAGTTGCTTACACTTGTAAAGCATGGTCCGACCCATCACTACACAAACCTGACCAAATTACCAACGTGCCCCCTGTAAATCATTTATAAATAATGGTAACTTCCACATACTAAGGCAGGCAATTTTACACACAAAAAGTCAACAAGACTATACTTTATTTTTCTCTTCAGATTAATCAGATCAGTCACTGACTTGAGCATCAGAGGGCATGTCAGAGGAAACAACCTCCGGGCCTCTAACCTCTGCTTCATGTGTAGGGAATTACAGCTCAAGATTTCTAACAGGTACGACCAGCCATCAAAGAAGGTTAAGCGACCCCAAGATCATCCTTACCTCTCCTAAATCACACATCAACTTTCTGACATCAATAGTTTGGCACTCACAGTGAGGCCTCTTCTTCTCTTTTTGAGAAAATGGTTGATCTTTGGTTCCAAACCATGGAGAATCAATCTACTTTGACTACGTCGCTCAAGCCTAGTTGGATCGATCCACCAAAAAACGTTTCTCGATCTCTTCGGCTGTGGCTCGCTTCATTCATAAATGAGCTCTTTAGAGACACCTTTCCTCTCAACCTCCTCCGTCGCTTGTCATCCCTATTTATGAAAGCGGACGCCGGCAACAAAAGCGAGAAGAGTGGACTAAGTAAATTGTTCCCTAACCACTAGCGTTGCATCCTGGCGGACGAAAATGGAAGAGCAGGGGATGCCCCAAAGGAATGCTTTAGGGCATCCAAAGTCCTTTGCGACCCGGTTTAGGTCATCACCAACCCGTACAAGGCGCATGAAATCACAAACAGGTGTGAGCCACCCAAATTAGCCTCTTTTCACTAATTTGTAAGAACTTGCAAAACGGCCCATGAAACTTCCACGAGAGAGACCTGTCCAGGGTAGCACACGGAGTGGGAACAATCATCCCAGTATAAGTTGTCACGCCTACTCTGCAACTACATTTCTCCGATGAAGAAGCCCGTGGTTTCAAGACGGCAAAACAAAGTCAACCCCACAGGCAAAGTAAAAAAGAAAACAAGTTGATCGCAAGCCATCGACCACCAGCGTCAAGCCCTCGTCATGGAAAGCTCATCGTTAGCTCAAAGGAACCTTGTGCTATTATCAAAGAATCTCACCTGAGGATGTACTGGGCTCAAAGCTAAGGGGAAAGGGTCTTAGAACATTCACAAAATATAAAGCATTTCAGGAGATACTTCTAGCAAATCTAACTGTAAGACCTCTTTAATAGTAAAAAATGCTTCGCCTTTTTACTAATCTGTGTGTAGCCCTTACGAATTCGACGATCACCAACTCGTCAGAGGCACGTACCAAAGCCCATTGTATCTTTTTAGAGTAAACTCAAGGCACATATCAAAGCCTTTGGTGTCTTTTCAGAGTAAACCCAAGGCACAAACTAAGACCTTGGTATCGTTTTCACGAGTAAATCCAAGGCATGACACGGAGTCCTTACAACCCAATCTTCATTGACTTGGCCAAGGCCTCCTAAGTCCTTGGTGTCTTTTCAGAGTAAACCCATGGTATAAATCAAGACATTGGTATTGTTCTTACGAGTAAAATCAAAGCACGGCACGGAGTCCTTGCAACTCGATCTTTATCTACTTGGCCAAGACCTCCTAAGCCCTTGGTGTCTTTTCAAAGTAAACCCAAGGCACATACCAAAGACCTTGGTGTCTTTTCAGAGTAAACTCAAGGCACGAACCACGACCTTAGTATCTTTCTCATGAGTAAACCAAGGCACAGCGTGGAGTACTTGCAACTTTATCTTTATCGACTCCGCCAAGGTCTCTTAAGCCCTTGGTGTCTTTTTAGAGGAAACCCAATGCATGTACTAAAGCCCTTGGTGTCTTTTCAAAGTAAACCTAATGCAGTAACCAATACCTTATGTCATTCTCAGGAGTAAAACCAAGGCACAACGTGGAGTCCTTACAACTCGATTTTTATCGACTCGGCCAATGCCTCCTAAGCCCTGGGTGCATTTTCAAGGTATACCCAAGGCACAAAACAAGTTCGTAGTCTTGTTCCCATAAGTAAAACTAAGGGATGTCAGATCGCTCGAGGCCAACAATGTCCTTGGTATCAGTTTTCAAGTGTAAACCCAAGGCATGGAGGGAAGCCCTTATGACTTAGTCTTCATCAAACCCTCGGGTATTCAAAGTCCTTAGTATCAATTTTTAAGAGTAAACCCAAGGCACGACGGAGAACCCTAGCGACTCAGTCTTCATCGACCCATTGAGCATTCAAAGTCCTTGGTATCGTTTTCAAGAGTAAACCCAAGGCTTGGCACAGAACCTGGTGGCTCGGTCTTCATCAACCCGTCAGGCATTCAAAGTTCTTGGTACCGGTTTTCAAGAGTAAACCTAAGACACGGCGCAGAGCCTTGGCGACTCGGTTGTAATCAACTCATCGAAGGAATTAAAAGTCCTTGGTATCGGCTTTCAAGTGTAAACCTAAGGCATGGCGGGAAGCCCTTATGACTCAGTCTTCATCGACTCGTCAGGCATTCAAAATCCTTAACAACGGTTTTCAAGGGTAAACCCAAGGCACAATGAAAAGCTGTTGCGGCTCAGCATTCGCCGACCCATCAGAAGCCTCCCACAAACCTTAGGTATACAACACCAATGTATCACTCGGTCTTCACCAATTTATTTAGAAAATGAGAATACTCACGTCTCGATTCTCACCGACTCGTTCAAAGATATCTTAAAATCAAAGCATAAATGAGAAACAACTCGTAACTAAGTGTAAAAGAATGGGTCAATAAAATTATATTTTTATTTCGCTCACAATAGATTATAGGTTTTACAAAGATTCGACCAAAAAAAAGATGCATAATCTTCTCAAGAAGCAGAATCTAGAGTAAGGGCCGGGGGCGAACTAGAGCCGGGAGCATCTGGAGGAGGGGAATCTAGCTAGTCTAACAAAGATGATGAGCTGGCTTCGTCGTTAGAGCTTTCGCCCGCATCATCGTTTGATCTGCCATCGGCCTCCTCATCCTTCTCCACTATCCCTAGCCCACCTTACACCTTGAGCATCTTGAGGATATCGAGGCAGTCAGCCACTCGGGAGGGATATTTGAACCGGTCCTCCTTCAACGAGAGCTCGGCAGGAAGCTCTGCCTTTAGATAATCGAATCCTACCTTATAGGTGAGGGTCACCTCAACTTTGTCGAGAGTACCGCCTTGATACTTCTTGATTGTCTCTATCTCAAAGGCAGTTGACTCCAGATGATCCATTCGGACCTCGAGCTCCTGGACTCGCGCAAGGAGAGAGTTGTGTTGCTGCTCAGCTTTATGAGCCACTTGGGCAGTCTCCTACTAGAAAGTCTCTTGAAGAGTCAACTCCTCCTTCAACCTAGTCTTCGGCTCCTCCGAGTCAAGACGAGCCACATTCTCAAAGGCATCCTCCTTCTCCCTCCTCTCAGCCAGAACTTCTGATTAGAGATATGCAATCTTTTCTTCGGTAAGACCCATATCATGGTGGGAGTGGCTGAGATCCTCTTTGAGGCCTTTATCTCCTCTTGGGCATGTGCAAGATGAGCGGCTCATTGCTGCGAACCTTCGACAATTGGCTTGAGGTCCTCATCTTTGTGGACCAGCTTGCACTCCATCACAGCCTAACTCCTCCTGAGCTCATCAAGCTCACTCCATTTCGAAGCAGTTAATAGTTCGGCCGCCTCCCGAGCCTCCTTGTGTGCCTCTAGCTTGGCTCAAGGCTTATAGAAGAGCTCCTAATATATTTTGAGCTAGCGAAACAACTTGAACTCCAAAAGAGCCCCCAGGATGAGGTAACTCTTGAGAGCCTGGTGGAGGTCGATGTTGGGAGTCTCGTTCAGCAATGTCTCATCGTCCGGAAGAAGGAACTGCTCAACAGCTTTGGCTTGATTAGCTCTGAACTCCAAGACCAACCCCCTAGAGTCTATTCGGAGCTCGGGAACAAAGAGTTGCTCCTCCGATGGCTCCCTCTCATAGTGAGGATAGGACTTAGTAGGTCCCATCAAAATCTCCTTGATCCCCTCCAAAGCGCGAGGGGAAAGATTGTCAATGCAGTGGGGGAAGGGCCATTCATACTGACCCTCCTATGCAGCATATGAAAGACCCAAATGCTCCTCAATAATTGACTCCTGTACCTCAGCGACCGGTTTCTCGATGGCCAGCTCTTTTCGGGTCTCCTAGAAGACCCAAGGCCCTCTCCTAGCTCAGCCGGTGCTCTTCCTTCGGCTTCGACCCCGGTCGAAGTTCGCCTCCTGTCCGCTCTATGACATGAATATCTTCTCCTCTAGCCTCTTGCTTAGTGACGATCCTCAGAAGCTGTCTTCTTGCTCTTCCTCTCAGACCCTTAGCCTAAGCAAGAGATTTACTCAGACCAAGCTTGGCCACAATCTTAGCAGTGGGTTGCTAGCTAAAGTCTAGTGCTCCTCTGCCTCTAGCTCAGCATGTAGACATTTCCGAGGCAAAGTAGGAGAGCTAACCTGAGAACCCTCTGCAGGCTGCTCGTCAATCTCCAGAACCGTAGCTCAGACCCGATCCGCTTCAGTGGCGAGAACAGGGGATATGCCGGCCGCTCGAAGGATAGCGTTATCGAACAAGTTCTCCTAACGCTGAGATCCTTTATAAGCCCGTATTCTCTCCAAGCTCCGTGCCTCCACATTCGAGAGCTTCTCTGCCCTTAGACCCTCCTCCTTGATTTCTGGCCGTGTGGGGCAAGCCAGAATCGGGTCGGCACCACGGACGAAGAAAAACGTCTCCCTCCATCCCTTGTTCATCTCAAGAATGTTGGAGAAATGGGTGCAATAGCAGATGAAGGCCATAGTCAAGGTGGTGCCAGTATATCGGCGCCTAATCGCCACTATGATGATAGATGGACTGTTCCTTCAACGGAGCTGACAGTGTAAAAATGCTAGGAATGTCATAGTCTTGGGCATACTTCTCTATGCAGCCCGTAAGCACCTTTGATTTATATTTTCGTAACAGATCAATTCTGGCCTCATTGCAAGCAATAGTAGGCTGAGCGCTGGAAGCCATCGGAATATCAAGAAAAACTATCGGAGAGTAACAAAAGCTTTTGAGAAGAAGAAGATGGACTCTCATCAACAGAATAGAAGGTTTGCTAAGCTTTGCAAAGTAGAAAGAAAAGGACAAGAGCAGATATATATAAGTAGAGGGAGCTGACAGTGGCACAAAACAGATGGCTAACACGATTTATGAAAAACTGCTGATGATTTTCGAAAGCTGAAGGGACGTCTCATCAAACAAAGCGCCACTCTAAAATACTACCGCACGAACTCTACTGATGTCAGAAACTTCAAATCGCAGCTGTCTTATGATAAGGACGGTCTAGATCCACGAAGCATAAAATGATTCATTTTCTCCCAACCTCGGCTTCTCGAGTCTGAGTGAAAAGGAGTCAATGTTATATCCTGGAAATTACCAAGCTTAATGAAGCCTCAAGAAGCAGCCTCGTGAAATAACTAGTTGACCGACTCACATACATCTGAGAGCACGACCTGAGTGCGGAGTCAACTGATTTATCTCATGGCTCAAATCCGAGACGAAAGTTGTATTCGATCCGGGATCTGCTAGAAGCACAAATCTAAAACGAAAGGTGTTCCCCACTAGGACCCGAAACTGAGTGTCTTGAACAATGGAATGATCTGTCAACATCGTCAAAAGTCATATTACATTTATTGCATGACCAGTCAGCATCCACACTTCGCCGCCCAGTCACCATTAGCATTAATACAATGTCAGTCATTACGACCTCTCGAGCCAGAGCCTTCAAAGCTTCTCAAACAGCATCAGTACTTCAACTACCTTATCACTAGTTGTCATCACGTTTAAAGCATGGTCTGACCCATCACTGTACAAACTCGGCCAACTTACCAATGTGTTCCTGTAAATCCTCTATAAATAATGGTAACTTCTTCCATACTAAGATAAGTAATTTTACACAAAAAAAGTCAACAAGACTATACTCTATTTTTCTCTTCAGATTAATCAGATCAGTTACTAACTTGAGCGTCAGAGGGCACGCTGGAGGAAACAACCTCAGTGGCCTCTAACCTCTGCTACATGTGTACGGAATTACAGCTCAAGATTTCCAATAAAGAATGATCAGCCATCCAAGGAGGTTAAGGGACCCCAAGATCATCCTTATCTCTCTTAAATCACACATCAACTTTCTGACATTACCATTTATGAATTTGCAAAAATTGCCCAAAATGTAACCCGTAACATAAGAATATCTTTTTTATATTTTCATTTCAAACTAGTTTAAAATTTATGAGCTGTTCATAAATACTAATTTTGTATAAATTAAAATTGTTATTGTCTTTTTGTATATATTTTTAAATTTATTGTCTATGCAAATATTTTTATTGTGTATTTGTATAACTAAATTCTGGCCTGATCATTGACTCTGACCTTTAATTTGGCTTGGCTGAGAGGGCAAGCCCACAAAAATTGAGAGGATTACACCAAACATAATTTGGTCAAGCAATATGCAGATAGTTCACATACCAGCTAATCGCTGGAAATGTGTGGACCAGGGCCTCTTCGTTTCATTACAGCTAACCACATAATACGTCACATGACTCCCATTATGGTCAAATGAGCTTTCATCTCCGATTAAGAAAATTTCTCAATAGCTAATCCAATTGATGAAATTGTAGCTACCCATACGCACTTGAAAAAGTAGGACATTTCCGCAAATATTCAAAATGGTCAGGGCATTTTCCATCCAAAAATTCCCTTTTCAAAAACGCCGTACACTTTCCGTGTATCCAGGCCTACCAAATATCGTTCGAAATTTACCATGTTACCTTTTAACTAGGCACCATCATGCGTGGGCTATAAGTTACTGAATCATTTTCTTAGAAGGCTTTCCAATGGAAATCGTTGCCGGGTTTTTTTCTTTTTCGGGGAATGTTGCCGGGTTAGTTGCAATTAAATACTTTATTGTTTCTCCTACATTGCCCTTATATACTCTTTACTTGTTTTTGATTGCACTTATATACTCTTAGTTTTTTAAACCTTGAACTTATATACTGTTATTTGTTTTGACAACACTTATGTACTCTAAAATTTTTTAAACTAGCACTTAAGTATCTAAAAGTTTTTAAAACTTGCACTTAAATACCCTCAACTTTACATAATGACAGTATTTAATGCAAGTTTTAAGGATTTTAAGGTATTCAAATTCAAGTTTTAAATATTTTAGGGTACATAACTGCTGCCAGAAATAAGTGAGGGTATAAAAGTAATAAGTGCAAGTTTAACTGAGATAAATTTTGGGACAATATTCTTTCGGTGTTATTGGTTGGGATACTGAAATTGAGACAATAACATTTGGTGTTATTGGTTTTTTAGAACTGTAATTGTTGATGCTACGGTTCACACGGTCAATTAGTTGAGTGCCAAGAAGTGATTAGGGTCTGCTAATTCCTCCTTATGTCTAGTTCTAGTTATTCCTTGATGGGTGCTGCACATATAGCAAACCGTGAGAGGTTGGGGTTGGGTTTCCTGGTGGTTCTTCTAACTATCAAGTTAGTTGGTAAACTTGAAAGGGGAATTAAAAATGACTGTTTAGAGTTTGTTATAGGCAAAAAATTGCTTAGAAATTGCTTACCTGATCTTGAAAATAGTCACTCTATTTATAATACTAATAAGGGGGTAGTTTGGTACGTTCATCCGAGTGAGAACTGGCGGCTGAGGTAGCATATGCTTTACAGGTGTCGGCCATCGAGTGGCGTGGAGGTCATCTCAGTGTTAACGTGAAGTGACAGGAAGCACGTGGGCCGACATGTCCTAAAGATCTACTAGCATAGAAAATTGATGGCTCTGATCTCACATTCAATGTAATGGCGACTTGATGTTAGCGAGAGGCTCGAGGAATGTTGTCGTCTTCCTATCCTAGGTGGAATGTCAAGACGTTCCACCTTTCGTATAGGCTCAACGAGGTATTAACTAACTTGCCATGCGCGTCGGCTAGGTGAGGAGTTCGACTACTACCGCCTTTTTAGTTGGCCACGAGAGGACTCGGCTCCTCGAGTCATCCGAGCTAAGTGTTTAGGTCGTCTCGAGGTGGTGAACTGATCTAAGCATCTTAACGTGGGATATTTTGTTTGCTAATTGAGCTGGTTATGATTTGATAATTGAAGTGTTATAACAGTATTGAAATAATTACCTCACATGGGATAAAATTGTTTCATTCATATAGAAAAACATTTGCCCCCAAACCAAAATTTACGCCAAGTCTCATAATGGAACAGTTTAAGACAAGTGGGATAATTTTGGAACATTGATATATTAATTACTAATAATGTGCTAATCATATTAGATATGTATTTAATATTAAAAACTAATTAAATAATAAATATTTACTACATAGAAAATGATTAAATAAGTAATATCATTAACATATTTTTAATATATTGTGTTAATTTTAAATATAATATTTTATATTATAATATTATATTATATTTAGTATAATATGACATATTACAATATAGTATATTTATTATCTATAATATAATAAAAGTAACATAGTATTCTATATTATAAAATATTATTATAATTTAATATTGTATAATATATTATATTATATTACACTAAACTTATTATTGTTACATTAATTATAATATAACATATTTTAAATATTTTGAATATATTATCACATAATATAATATTTAACTATATTATAAAATATTATATTCTACTAAACTTAGCTAGTACGTTATATTATTTAATTATAATATGATACAATTTAGTATAACATGTATATATTATATTATTTAGGGTTTTTGGGATATTGGTCCCTCATATCTCATCGATTTGGATACAAGTCCTCCAAATCATCATATTTGTCCTCCAAATCGTCATATTTGGATACCCATCCTCTTAATCTCAACTATTTGGATATAAATCTCCAAATCATCATATCTGGACATAAGTGCCTCAAAACTAATTTCTTTGAAACAAGTCCTCGTGATTAATTCCCACTCACTTAAGTACCTAGCTAAACTAACAAGTTGTTCGAAAACTAACAAGTTGTTCGAAATTAACTTTAAATTAGAGGGATTTAAACAAGTTTAGCAAGATAGAGTAGGTTTCCAATGGGTTCAAAGGATGCATTAGCTTAATTTATTGACTTTGCAAGAGGGTAGGTTAAAAACAAGGACAAAATTGAAATAAAAAAACTAACAACCCTATTAATTAAGTTGTGTTAAATGGATAGTAATTAATCATGAGGACTTGTTTCAAAGAACATAAAAATTTGAGGTACTTGTATCCAAATATGATTATTGGGAGACTTGTATCCGAATATATGAGATTAAGGGGATTTGTATCCAAATATGATGACTTGGGGTCTTGTATCTAAATAGATGAGATTTAGGTGACTAATATCTCAAAAACCATGTTATCTATTAAGCGATATTGTAATATATTATAATAAAAGTATAATTTACTATAATATTATGATACAGACTTTAACATTATCAATAACATATATTATAATATAAATTATAATTATAGTAAAACACAACATAATATATTACATTATATTAATAGTTTATATACTCAAACATTATAATATATTAAACATATTATATTAGTTATATTGTTACTATAATATATTAAGTAAAATTTAATATTATATCATATTTATTGACAGGGTTATACATATTTATGATAAATCATGATGATCTATAATATATTATATAGTTTAGTAATATTTTAAGAAAAGATTTTATTGTAATATATCATATTATATTATGATAAACCGATTTAATATTATGATAAATAGTGGTATGTTCAATAAATATGATATTCTATTAATGTGTCATGTCATTAATTATTCCACTTAAAATGTCCTAATCACAAATATAAATTATTTTATTATCCCAAATTATTCCATTTTGGCCCACTCAAATTGTCCCAATGCATGGGTTAAAATTGTCCCATTAGAATAATTATCCCACTTGGTTCTAAATTGTTCCAATGAAAAAAAGTATTGTCAAAAATAAGTGAAGGTATATAAGTGCAAAGTAGGGAAAACTATAGGGTACTAAAGTGCAATTAACTCATAGTTGTCTCTATATGTAAAGTCAGCTTGAAATTGCTTTTTTTAAGGGTGCTTTTGTTTACTTTTTCAAGAGGCAACCAATAGTAGTATTTGATGAAATGTTTTTTGGCATGTTTATTAAAAACTATTTCTGCTTTTCAGACAGTGCTTTTAGAAGCAACCTGAGAATGCTTTTAAAATCAACTTCTGTTTTTTTAGTTTACATACCTTATATATGTTTTATCTTTTAATAATAATCATTAAGAATAATTCTACCATGGTATTTTTCTAGTTTCCATGATGTTTTGACCAAAACTAAAACACCATGCATTTGGAAACTATGATGTTTTTTGAGCTACATCATCCTCAAACTAAAAATACAATATTTATTTCAAAACATCTTTTAGATGTTTTAAGTTTGGTGTTTTTTTGAGTTTGAGGAGGTGTAAATATAATATCTAACATAATATATTAAATAAAATTAATATATAGTTATTATCGACATGCTTACTATATTATATTAAATTATACTATATTATAGTTGTTATAATATATTAGTAATATTTATTAAATAATATAAAATATATTAATAATTAAAATATATTATATAATAATATAATAACATATTAAATATTAATATTTATTATGTTGATAATGTATTACATAATAATATAGTTAAATTAATATAATAATAAATAATAAATAAATTAATAAAAAATAATGAAAAGTTATTGATAATAATTATTGATATAACAATATACTATACAATATTATAATCGCTATAATATTTGTTGGAAATATATAAATATGCATGGACCTATATGTAAAATGTTAACCCTAATACTATAAATATAGATCTACAGGAGAGACTCAGATTTGAGCTCTAAAGAAATCCAACTTACATGGTATCAGAGCCTCCAAAACCCTAGCCGTCAAAAAAATGCTACTGTTCATCAAAACCTTTCCGCTGAAAACTGTTCATCGATGCCGTCACTATTCATAACCGCCGTCACTGTTCATTGTCGCCATCACTGTTCGTGCAGAAAATACTGTTCATCACCGCTGTCACTGTTCTAGCCGAAAACATTGTTCATCGCCCCCGTCACTGTTCATCGCCCCGTCACTGTTCGTCACCGCCGTCGCTTTGTCGTTGAAAAGAGGGTCTTCGTTCCCAAAAAAGAGAAAAAGACAAAAAAATATTTCATTTGTGTGATTTGTAATAGTTTTTTAGGTTCCCTCGACAGGTTAGTCCTAGAACTGACGAGAGGAAGAGTAAATATCCTACTTTGTTGAGATATTTGCTTCAAATTCTTGTTTCCTTGGTGAGACGAGATTTTTATTGCGATGTAGTCCTCTTGTTGTGCCTTTTGTGCACCGGAGATGCTGCCGAAATTTTCTACACTCCCTTGATATGGTAAATTAGATTCTGTATCTATTTTGATCTGTTTGTGGGGTCTGGTATTTAGATGGTATTTAGGATTCATTATTTGGGTGTGTATTTGGGATAGTTTATTGATATCGCTGGTTCGGATGATACCAAACCCAATTCTGGTATTCAGGAAGTCATTTCTTCTAAACTTACAGACCGTAAGTTGGA
>JBAKGM010000081.1:17182100-17200937 GCA_037177215.1 Asparagus racemosus | reverse complement strand
AAGGAAATGAGAAAGTAAGAGTGATCATCCATGAAGTGAGGTAGGAGTGGGAGTGAGGGAGGAGGGAGGAGAGAAGGTTGGGGTATAGAAAGAATAAGGGAATGGAGGAGATGGTGGGAAGAAGGAGGGAGAAGATAGTGAAAAAAGAAGATATTTTTTTACAAATTTCAGAATTTAGGAAAAGGAGATGGGTTAATTCAAAAATCAGGAGAGATCGAGGGGTCTATATGTAAAATTTCTTTAATTTTTTTTTCTCAAAAATAACTCCGGTGATCAGAACGTCTATTTATCGCTGATTTGTTACTTTTTAGACCAAAGTATCATCGGTGTCATTTGTTAGACCAAACTGATAAAGGGGTGTCACTATTTAAGCGAATCTGATATTTTACTCTTAATTTTATAAATAACTTATTATAACCTCGAGTATATCAAACTGGCCCTTGATGGTAACCCATCCGAATTTGAAAAGTCAGGACATTTCCGCAAATATTAAAATGATCAGTGTCATTTTCATCCAACGATTCTTTTCCGTGATACGCCGCACCCATTCACTGTATCCAACCTACCAAACACCCTCTCTTTCAAATTTACCATTCTACCCTTCACTAACCCCGCCGCCTCGTCCACTCCGACGTAATTAAAACCCACCAACCTAGCTTTCAGCTCTCTTCAATCTCACTCAAAAGTCCCGCAAATTTCTCGCCCTCTCTCTCTGATGGCGTCGATCTCGAAACTCGCAAACCCTAGCTTTGCTTCTACTGCTTCCTTCTCGTCGTCGACTCTTCGATCGGAGCCAAAGATCTCATCGCTGGAGTTTGGTTCGAGGGGAGCTTCGATTGAGAGGCGAGGATCACCTTTTAGTATGTCGATTCGAAGAGATCGCGTCGAGAGAGGCTCTCTGGTGTACGTTTCTCTAATTAATCTATCTCTCTTATGTCGGATAGTATTTAGGGGTTTAATCACTCTGATTAATAATTGGGGTTTATTGTTGGGTAAATTATACTTAAATACCCTATCATTTACCTAATGTTGCACTTATATACGCCCAGGCCTCAGCTGTAAAGCCCTTCACTTAGTACCCTAAAGTCTAAAAAGTTTCACTTTATTACCCTCGATCATGCAAACTTGAGAATTTTCCCCACAAAATTCTCATGTGACACTCACATGTTATTTTTAGAACATTTCAGAACCCTATTTTAAACCTACCCTATTTCAATCTTAAATTTGGATTTTGATAGGTTTAACAATAGATTTGAGGGTCGAAATGTTCAGAAAATAGCATGTGAGTGTGGCATGATAATTTTTTAGGGGAATATTCTCACATCCGCACAACCGAAGGTACTAGAGTGCAACCTTTTGGAACTTTAGGTATTTAACTAGAGGGTTTTACAACTGAGGGTATTATGGGTATATATGTGCGACATTGGCTCAACTATGGGGTATGTGTAATTTGCCGTTTATTGCTTACAAAAGTTCTATCTTGGTTTATTTTCAAACCCACCCACTTTCAAAATCATTCTTAAACCCAAAATATTCATATGGAATTATTTTTAAACCCAAATATAGCTACTGATACACCAAATATAGTAACTTAGACTACTGATGCACCAAATATGGTAACTTAGACCCAAATATGGTTACTGATACATGAATTATAGCAACTTTCGACATCTAAATAGCACTAAAATGCAAATTGAGTTTGGAAAATAATTGAGTATATATATTGGATATAAGAGTGATTATATATATTGGATATATGAGTGATTTTGTAAGTGGGTGGGTTTAAAATAAATTAGGGTGAAACTCTGGGTTTGTAAACACAAACCTTGTAATTATTTCGTGGATTTTGAATATTAGGTCAAATTCTATTTTTCTTATTGAAGTTTTGTTAGGAATCAGTTAAGTATGGCTTGAGAATTTTGCTTTGAGGTGACTAGTTTGAGAAATGTTGTAAACATGACCTTTGGTTGATGTTTTCTTCAAGCACTTTAAGTTTATTGTGGTGTATTGTATGTTCCTTCCAATGGTATGTTTGGTTTATTTATAATTTTTATACAAATGCATCCTGAATGAGTAGAAGAGGATTTGGAGGGAAGTGGATGCACCTGAGTAGAAGTTGCTCTTTAAATGTTAGGATTTATGTTGACTGATAATTAGGCTGTTATATAAGAGTGTTTGGTGGGTTATTGAGTTTTTTTTTCAAGAACATTGCTTTATCTGTTTAGGTGTGCGACATGACTCAATGCAAGCTATTTGTACGTGTGGTTTGTTTAGGTAACATTTACCATATCTTTAATTGGTTGTGATTTCCAGCGTGCGGGCTTCCAAACATGATGGAAATGGTGTTCCAACAAAGAAGACTACACTGCACGATCTATATGATCAGCAAGGGCAATCTCCTTGGTATGACAATTTATGCCGCCCAGTGACAGATTTGTTGCCTTTGATTGCTAGCGGGGTCAGAGGCGTTACTAGCAACCCAACGGTAATATATTTGGTGTATCTTGATTTCATGCTTTTTGACCTTTATAGCCGTATCTCTTTGAAGTATATGATATGATGCATTCAAATATCTGCAATATTTATTTATATTTATTTTTCTTTTCAGTTCTGATATTTTCCTTTCTGTACTTTGTTAACAGATCTTCCAGAAAGCAATCTCATCATCAAGCGCCTATGATGAACAATTTAGGTAACCACGTCCCTATTTCTTCAAACCCATAATCCTCTCATTAGGCCGAACTGTGTACAACAATTTCAATTTGTTATTAAGTTGCTATTTTTTTGTGCATTTATTTGAGATTTGTACAGCATGTATCAAAGTGTCTCCATGTTAATAAGCTTCACAAATTTTCTATTCCTTCTATGTGGTTCTTGGACCTATGCTGATATACCCATATTTAATTTGGTAACATCATTGTTTTTAAGAAATAGTTTTGAAATGTTTTTGTTTATTTTGTTTTTTTAAATTCCGGAGGAACACAAATTTTATGTTTTTCAATGAACTTGATGTTTGTAATTTCAGGCAGCTTGTATCAGATGGAAAGGATGCGGAAAGTGCATACTGGGAGCTTGTGATAAAGGATATTCAAGATGCATGCAAACTTTTTGAACCCATTTATGATCAAACTGATGGAAGTGATGGCTATGTATCAGTTGAAGTATCTCCCAGACTTGCAAATGACACGAATGGAACTGTTGAAGCAGCAAAATGGCTTCATAAATTGGTTGATCGCTCCAACGTCTACATAAAGATTCCAGCTACTGCAGAATGCATTCCTTCTATCAAAGAGGTCATTTCACTTGGAATAAGTGTCAATGTAACGGTAAGCTCAAAGACTAGAGTTTCCTAACTTGTATTCCAATTTGGTAAAATTTTGTTTTTCTTGTTGATCTGCCTTAATGGTTTGCATCATGGCATTAAGTATTATAATATAATCGAATGGTGTGAAGTATCTGTCTCGTACTTTGATGAATATGATGGTAAGACTTGCTGGCATGCTGACTTTGTCTGAGAAAAGACTCTAACCTGGGGAGATGGATTGCTGTATTTGCGCAAGAAACTGAAAATTTAAACCTGTGGTAGAGATGTTCATAGATACTTCTTTTCTGATGAATGTAAAGGGTATCTGACTTTCTAGCTGGTTTATACAAGAGTGTATTCCTCTGCAGGGATGTAGCACATCTCAGCATCATACCATATATTTTCTTTTTCATTTTATATCTTTCCATTCTCACATATGAAGCCTTGTGTTTTCATGTGATATTTGGGATGTGATTCCATTTCACCTGTCTTTTGCTGTACTTGGAGATGATATTCATTTCCAATAGAAGAACTTACATATCATCTCTTTATCTGGACTCTTTTGAAGTTTGGGAATTGGGGGATTTGGTTTGACCCTTATTAGTTCCATGAGGTTAAACTGCATCACCCAGAACGCTAGGATTTATATCTTCTGACTAGATGTCTATCTAACAGGACTCCTTTCCTCTTAGTTACCTTGGCTTGTTCTTTGTTACCAACTCAAAGTGGTTTGACATATACTGACAGTTGGTGTGAAATTTTCTTAATTCTTCTGTGTATTCTTTTTTTAATATTAAAGGGTGGGATCAAGAGATCCCAGCCGCTACCACTACAGAATCAGGTTGGTTACAAAAAACATCCATCATCTCCAACCTTACAATGATGGATGCATCAAATCACAGAATACAATCACATATGTTCAAACACTTTTAAACCTCCCACAACATTAACTGATTCAAACGAGCCCTTTCGTGTAGTTTTCTCAACTTTGGTATCACTCTTCCCATTGAAAAGGATTGGAGGATGGTACAGCAATGTGTTTTACCACAAAATTTGATGAATATCACTCGTGTTTGAGTTGTGATTGTTAATTTTATTATTTCTAATTTTCTAAATATAACCTTTGACAATTAATCAATTAATTGGATTTTATGTTGTACCAACTTCTTCTTACCTCCTTTATTTCCCATGAGCTACTAGAATTTGTGTTTATTTTGACGTGCAATAAACTATTTAACTCTGTAAGGCTGAGAAGTTGATGTCTGAAAGAAGGAATGCAATTGATTCAGAAACATGGCTATCTTTTCCTGTAGTAATTTGAAATATTGCCTGCAACTATTTCCTTGTTTGAGGGTAATATTTCCTTGTTTGAGAGATAATTTTCAACTATTGCCTGCAGACTTTGGTCATAGAGGAATTTCTATTGGTCTACTCATCGTAGGCGTTTGCTTTTAAAGTTTTATCAGTTTGCATAACTGATTGGTTGATCTATATTCTATAGTCTATACTAACATAACTTTTTTACTGCATAGTTAAGTTTTATCTGTTTGCATAACTGATTGGTTGATCTATATTCTATAGTCTATACTAACATAACTTTTTTACTGCATAGTTGACCTATTCACTTTATAGATATGAAGCTGTTATTGATGCTTACTTGGTTGATCTATATTTTTGAAGTTCTATCTGTTTGCGTAACTGATTTGTTGATCTATATTCTATACTAACATAACTTTTTTAACTACACAGTTGATCTTTTCACTTTCTAGATATGAAGCTGTTATTGATGCTTACTTGGATGGCCTTGAATCTTCTGGGCTGAGTGATCTCTCCAAGCTTACAAGTGTAGCGTCCTTCTTTGTTAGTCGTGTCGACACTCTTGTCGATAAGATGCTTGAAAATATTGGAACACCTGAAGCTCTTGACCTGAGAGGGAAGGTAATATTTACTGCCTACAACGCTTTTAAAATTATAGGCTATTATGGTGTTCATGCTTATAGATCCTGTTTCGAACTGAATGTAGGCAGCAGTTGCCCAAGCAGCACTAGCTTATAAGCTCTATCAGAAGAAATTTTCTGGGCCAAGATGGGAGGCTTTAGTGAAAAAAGGAGCCAAGAAGCAGAGGTTACTGTGGGCCTCAACCAGTGTTAAGAATCCTGCATATCCTGACACACTATATGTGGCTCCCCTAATTGGACCTGACACGGTGAGCATTGGCACCATCTTTTTATATCCTAGAGAAATAGCTTTTGTCCTTATCTGTTTTATATCTATACTTCAAAATGAAGATTGCAATCCTTTGTAGACATATTTGCCGTCAAACTTAAAAGACTAAATTATTTCTATTTACGAAGTATCCAGTAGGCTTTCAGATTTTATGCAATCGATACTCTGTCACAACTCGTATCAGAAATTTATATTTAGCTTGCACAAGCATACACATGTACAAATAAAAAAAGAAAAAGAAAAAGAAAAAGAAAAAGAAGATAACTTCAAAATGCTGATCTGGTTTAAATGATTGGATAATAACTGTCCACTCAAACATAGTAAACTTGGAAAGTAAAAGTGCTGGGAAGTTGTAAACCATTTGAAGGTGATGATGGATAACTGATGTTATGAGAAATACAGTGAGAAGGTGCAATGGAACGGTACATAAGGGTATATGTAACAGTGAGATGGTAAGAAATGGTGTAAAGAGTCCATAATTAAAATATAACCTATGTAGAAATGGTTTTGTAAAGGAATCTTAGAGCCGATCATAGCAGATACAATTTTTGAAGTTTTAATATTTGTGCTAAAATGACCTTGCGAAGCACCTTCATAAAGTTGCGCATCAAGAATTCATTTGATGCTTGACTACAGTGTTGTTTTTGTTATTACCTTGTCATGCAAACTCATTAGCAAAGAATCTGTTCGAGGAGGTATTCAGAACAATGTAAATATTCGGCTTTGGTATTCATTTGTGATCAGATTTGTAACCACTATAGTTGGTTGATCATCAATTCTAGTCCAAAGCTGTAGTTCCCCCTTTGTGTATATAATTAAGTAATTAGTACCACATAATTATTATTTTGTTAAGGACATATTTCACAAAACTACCGTTAGCTTTGGGGTGCTTGACATGAAACTACTGTAAACTTCTTTTATTAGGAAAAGATATCAGCTTTTTTTCACTAACTACCATGCCTGTCACGTGCTTCACATGACATATTTTGGACATTTTTGCCCTATCTTGTATATTATCCTTGCAAACTTTGTGGATTGATAAATATAAAAAAAGGATAATTTAGACCTTTAATTCTAGTTGTTAATGCCTGCTTATTTTTCTGCAGTTCTGAGAGTGACATGGTAGTTATTGTGTGATTTATCCTTTCATTAACCCCCTCATTGGCCACAAATTTACAGTATCTCATTCTTCCGACCTTTCGGTTTCAGGTCTCAACTATGCCTGACCAAGCACTGCAGGCATTCATCGACCATGGAGTCGTCTCAAGAACAATCGACGCAAATGTTTCAGAGGCTGAAGGAATCTACAGCGCACTCGAGAAGCTTGGAATTGACTGGAACGAGGTCGGAGCGATCTTGGAGGCAGAGGGAGTTGATTCCTTCAAGAAGAGCTTCGACAGTCTGCTGGTCAGCCTTAAGGAGAAGGGTGACTCCCTTAAGCTTGTCAGCCATTAAAATTCTCCCAGAGGAGAACTGTGGTGTTATATTTTATGCAGTTGGTGAAACATAATAATAAACCTATTGTAAATTAGTGTATGTGGGATGTTGGGTATATTGTTGTGCTTGATAAACATCATGATGTTTTGAATGGTTGAAATAAGTGGTGTTTCTTTTTAATGATATTGTTTTGATATATTACTTGTTTCTGCCTGTCATTTTAGAATTTTGAGTTTGCTTCCAGTTGATAATAGAGAAGCGATAACATATTAGAATTCGATTTTCTGAAGGTAAATAGCTATTGGAAGAATGTTTTGTTAAGGACGTAGATGACCACTGCTTAAATACTAATATAATTTTAGGACTAAGTTTGGATTTTACGTAGCAATGTTCTTGTAGTAAAATATGAAGTTTTTGTGTAGCGAAAAATCAAGTCCTGTGGAGGCCATCTATAGAAAATTATGCCTAAAATACTAGTCAAGATTGTCTGAAGCAAGTCATGTCTTTTAGCGCCTTCGCGTCACAAACGCAAGAAAAATGTGAAGACGTATAATAATTGTAAAAACTAAGGGTAAACTACACTAAGCCCGCATGAATTTTCAGTATTTTGTAGTAAACTCCCATGAACTTTCAAAATCACACTAAATCTATAATAACGTTTGCATAAAATCCCCATGAACTTTTAGATAAATTATACTAAACCCCCATGAACTTTCAAAATGCATTTTTATGTTTTTTTTTGGGTTCTAATATATGGTGTTTATCTACAAAAAAAAGAAAGTTCATGTAGTTTTCTGCAATTTAAAAAAGTTCATGGGGGTTTGAGTATGATTTTGAAAGTTCATAGGGTTTTATTTTAAAACACTGAAAGTTCATGGGGGCTTAGTGTAATACTTGAACTGATACATATAGTTAAAATAATTTTGTAAGAGTGCTGGTGAAATGGGACATTGAGATGTCTCTGGAAGAATGGAACGCAATGCGTGGTTGAGGAATCAAAATGACCAAAAGACCCTTCAACTTGTACGCGCTAAGATCCGCATGGCCATACACGAATACGGGCACATCCGTCTTTTTTTAACGCTGCCTCCTCTGTGTTATCTCTCCCTTTCGCGGCTCTCCTCGCTCCCTGCGTTCTCAATGGCGTCAATTTCAATTACTCCGAGAATCTGTACGTCTGTCTCTCGTTTCAAGGTTTTGTATTCATCAGTTAGGGTTTAATTTCACCTTTGATTCGAGCTCTAATTTTGGATTTCGATGAAAAGTTATCATTTTATTTTACCATTAGGTTGTGGATTTCAAGAGAAGGAAGCGGATACTTTTGAGAGGATCTTGCAAGCAAACTGAGCTCGATGTGTCCTGCTCGAAAGGTGAGTTAATCTTAGATCTTTTTGTTTGAATTTCTTTATAAATAAGTGCTTATCAGCTACGAATATAGCCTTCATAATCTTAAAAACAGAAAAAATTGTTCAATTTTTGTGAGTCTCATTTCTTGATAATTGAATTGTGCCACATTCCTAATGAGAACAGGAGAGTTGATCTAATTGTTATTGAGTTGGGAGCACTACTCTCAAAAATTTGTTCCCCTTTTCTTTCCTCCTTTCTTCTTTCCTCTTTTACGTCCTATGGATCAATGGAACAAAGGTCGAAACATTGGAATGGTTAGTTATTTGTCAAAGATCCTTGCCACTGCATCAAAACTCGAAAGCTGATGATTGAGGGTTATAATTATAGTTTAATACTCTTACATGCCCTCCTAGGTTGACGCCCTTCTATTGGCTGCATCATGACTCACAGTGTGGTTTTTAAAAAAAAAAGGGCTAATTGTACTACACTTCTTATCTTACTTTTGTGCTACCACTAACAAATGTATGGGGTCCTTTTTTAAAATTTGCAATAAGAAAGTGGGGAGTCACCTGGCCCTACTGTTTTGTTTGTGCCGTACAAAAGTAGTATAAAAATTGCAGCATAATTATAATTACTCTTTTTTCTTAGATCAGCTTTAAATTCGTGGCTAGATTTTATCCTGGGTCGCCCCGATACCATGTTTCCTGTCACTGGACCGAATCTGCTAAGTTATGGAGAGGATTGAGGTTATAACTTTACACTATTGACACTATTCACAACCAGTGATGGGGGTTTTCTTTGTTTAAAGGTCATAATCTATTCCTTATCATGGATAGGAAATGAATGTGAAGAAACAAGTATAGTGAAGAGAATTTGTTCCAAAGTCAAAAGAGCAACCTGGTTGCAACCTTTTTTTGAACCCCTAGTAATTATAAAGAAGATAACCAGGAGAGAAGAAACAAGTTGACACCTAGTTAGTTTGGTTTCAAATATGGGGGGATACCATTGTGTTTTACTTCACCATTAATTCAGATGGAAAATATCTCCATCTAACTAGGTGACATGCACTTCATAGTGTGAAAAATGCATGCCATCAGTCTTGATTTCGTTTCATTTTTGATGTATGCAGATGGAGGGAAGAGTGCTGGGTGCAGTTTTAATAGGAGAAAACTACTGATGGTTTCATCCATCGGGCTTATTGGTAATCCCTTCTCGAATATTTTGAACAAAGAAGGAGCTTCAGCATCTGAATTTGCTGACAGTAAGTCTTTCATGCCATAAGTACATTACTGATTTTCCTTTCACCCATATTGCACACATGCATCACTGTTTCCTTCTACATACACATGCGATATGGCTGGTAGTTTAGTGAACCTACACCTGGCCTTACTCTGGTGTGGCTGGAGTTGTGCTTTTCCAGAACTTCTCTTGTCCTGGAAGTATTGGGTTGGCTCAGCCTAAAGTCTGGATTGTCAGGCTCTAAGCATGAAAGTTAAGCATTCAGTTGTCGGATCTTGTGGAACAAATCTATACAATATTCTGCATAGAGAGAAGATTGATTTTTCTTTTGAGAAAAGAATGATTCCTAGTTGATTATCATGAAATGAGATCTTCATAGTTAACCTTTTTCAGATGAAACCCGAACATTTATTGAAGTAAAGCTATTGGAGGTTAAGATATAGACAACTGCTCTGTCACTGGTAAGGGCTTGAAGTTCCATTATGAAAGCTCTCAGCTTCAGGTCCTGGTTATAGCCTTCAATGAAAAAAAGGGAAAAACACCAGATGAACTTGCACATATGAAGACTACGCATATCAGCGAGGAATATAGATGAAGTCAAAGTTGCTTTAAGGGAAAAGACATTTGAAAAACTATAGTGCTATTAACTACCATGATTGGAAGTGTTTAGAAGATAAAGAGGTAATACATCTATATTTTTCTTGAGAAATGAAGGTTAAGTACGCCTAAGGTGTGGAAGATAGACACTTTGGCGGGAATCAAATGAGATGTAAAAATCTCTGTAAAATATCCCTGAACTGATGGCCCATGAATGTTTGGGAGAGGGTTATTGAGTACAGAGTCACAGACTAAGCAACTTTAAAATTGAAAATAACTGTAGACAATTGGTTGATTCAGTCTCTTGTATGGTGTATGTACATAATATTGGCCATGTTTTAAACCTCTCAAATAATGTATAAATGGATCTGAACCATAGATTTTATCAGCTAATTTCCAGAGGGGTCCTTTTGCCAACATTGAATACATGAGAAACTTGCACAAGCATTTATTTTTTAGTCATTGGCAATTTTGAATATTGCAGATTGCAAATACTGTGTAGACATTTTCATTTCAAATTGCTCATGTTGTGTTTCTCAGTGAAAAGAGTTGAGCCCAAATCAAGATTCACCATGGCGCATGACCACACAACTTGAGATTTGTCCCTTCCATTATTAAGATACACATCTAGATTCATATTTGCAAAAAATAACTTCTAATAAATCTTAAATATGGCTTATTCTATATATCCATCCAAACTGAGCTGGACTCAGTAGACCATGAAGACCGCAAACCTTTTAAGCAAGCAGCCTACACATAGTTATGCTTTTTGCTCATAATTAGTGAGTTCTAATATTATTCACCGGTAAATGCTGATACAGTGCCGGCACTTCGTGGAAAGGACTATGGGAAAAGCAAAATGCGATATCCAGATTACACAGAGACACAATCAGGCCTACAATACAAGGTTATCCATTCATCTATTAACATGCAACCTCACATCGAATAACACAAGGTATAGCTGTCATCTTTTTTCTAACACGTAACTAACTGCAGGATCTGCGAACTGGTGAAGGTCCATCACCAAAGATGGGGGATACAGTAGTGGTAAGCTGGGGAATCTTTTGCTAGTTTTACCTTCCCACTTATTGATATTTATTCTATGATTCAGACTGCATGAACGTGGAACACATTCATTGTT
Source organism: Asparagus racemosus (assembly GCA_037177215.1). Taxonomy (NCBI): domain Eukaryota; kingdom Viridiplantae; phylum Streptophyta; class Magnoliopsida; order Asparagales; family Asparagaceae; genus Asparagus; species Asparagus racemosus. The sequence continues at coordinate 17,189,646 of JBAKGM010000081.1, read as the reverse complement.
TCTCAATTTTTTGAATTGTCTGGTTAATATGTATATGGCTCCAAAGAGCATGACTCTGCAGATGGGTTCCTTTGTCCTACAGTAGATTTAGATTCGATTTGTACTAAATTGCATGGGAACGGGAACGGGAACGGGTACGGGTATGTGTGCTGGTATGGGTACGGGTATAAGACACGACAAATTTGTTAAAGGTAGGGTACGGCGATACTAACTTTATAAATATTTATATACATAATTAAAATTAATAATTTAGATGAGATCACTATTGTTTTTAATTCACGTGTTATGAGAATTAAAATTCCTATAACACTTTTATGTTTCTTTTATTACATGAATTATAAATTGGAAAACCACCACTTTTTAACTAGACACCCAAACAAACCTATAAAATAATAGTTCGAAACTCGACCTATGTCCGACAAGTTTTAGGAAGTGAATGTGAAGTGTAGGATCTGCATCCAAGAAGTGTATGAGAAGTGTTTGAACTTAAAACATACATTGAATAAGTGAGTACATGCCCGAATAAAATGTATTCAGTTAGGAGAGGCCCGAATAAATGTATTCAGTTAGGATACGGGTACGGGTATGGCTTCAGTTAGGAGTACCCAGGTAACATAGGATTCATATGTTTCATGAATAAAATTAAGTTAATTGGACATTTAAATTGCAGTTGAGTAGCACAGGCTGATGAAGACATGAATTTTTTAAATGCATTTAAGGTTGATTGGGATGGTTATACAATAGGATACTACGGCCGGATCTTTGAAGCTCGAAACAAGACTAAAGGAGGTTCCTTCGAGGTATGCATTTTAGTTTCAGGCTCTCTCTTTATCGTTGCAAGATTCTTAGCATTCTTTTTGGTTATTAAATACTTGGTTAGTAGAAAAATCTTAAATACTTGACTATTAAACAAATAGTGGCTTAAAGCGAAGGCGAGTTCCTAATGATATCCAATACCTTGATGTCTTAATTGCAGGGAGATGATAAAGACTTTTTCAAGTTTAAGCTTGGATCACAACAGGTGATTTAACAATCTAATTCATAGGTGATAATATTAATTTTATTTATTATGAGTAGTTCTGCCTTTTTCTTGTCCAGCATATCATTCAGAATATTATTTTGATTCAATATATCGTCTACATATCTTGAGCTTTAATTATAGAGCTTGTATTTTTTTTTTCACCTGAGATTGTGAGTACATTTGAGAGACTTTTTGATACTATGTTTAAAGATGTAGGTTAAATATATGGTGAAGAATTTGAAATATGATTGATTGTAAATTGCATTTGTCTTATAAGATCAAAAATTTTATATGGCTGTTGAATTCATGTATCAAAGAATTTGGATGCTAGTTTCAAACTCTTAACCTTCACAAAGTAATATAATCAAATTTAAGTTTGAAATAATTCACGTATAGCTTGTTTCATTCTTGAAAGTTATTGGGTTAGAGAAGTGAAATATGTCACAACTTTCAAAGGTATATGATGGAAGCAAATACTCGAGGTTAATTGTTACTTGGTGTATTCAAGTAACTACTGACTGGAAGGTAGTGCATCACCTCTTTCTAGTATCAGATGGCCCATTTATTGCTTAGTTACATTAAGCGTCTAGTGATATCGTCATCCTTATCATCCAAAAAGAACTGTTTTTCTGTGGAGGGATGTGAGGTATATTGCTGAAGTATGTCTAAATGACATCCACTCAAGATCTTCCTTGGATAATTTCCGACGCTAATCAAAGAGAGGTTATCTATGAAGCAAAATATTAAGCAAAAAGTTGACAAAATGTGGCTTAGCTAGCACTAAGTATCCTGTAAACATCATATTAGAAATCCATATTTGCCTTGTCAAGATTTTAATAATTATGATTTGTCAATACCCATTACCACGTAAAAGAAAATGTAGTAATTAGTGAGCTGAAAAGATGAATACCAAGTAACCGTTTTACTTCCTTCTATGTTTCTTTGTTCTTCTTTGAGTGATTATACAATGAGGCCACTAGTTCCATTTGGATGGTTCTGATCTGTAGTCTAATGCGTTCTGATCTGTAGTCTAATGCGTGCTATGTGAGGTTATTGGCCAAGATTTTCTTTCTAGGCAATATCTTAATAAGGGAGCTGGATCTTTATTTTCTCCTTGAACAGCAAAAAGTTACTCTATGAAAAATGCCTTACCATTGAATTGTTTAATTCACATGATCCATATGCTAGGCCTGCCCCTGAATCTCAACTTGTATTGATCGATATCTATGTGTTTCCTAGCCTAAACAATCCTATATCATTTCCTATTATCAGGTTATACAGGCATTTGAGGAAGCAGTTGTCGGCATGGCTCCAGGGGGCATCAGAAGGTGAAGTTGAGCTCCTCGCAAGTTTTAGAATTAAGGACGTCCAAAGTTGGTTTTCTCTACACACTGCATTAAGTTATTGACCCTATATAGATGATAAGCGGCACTGATTTGCGTTTTATGCGAACTAGGGTACTAAAAAAAGCACATGTTATGCATGCCTTAGAAAAATATAAAATTGTAACAACCAACTGATAAAATGTATATTTAAATATCTCAGAAAGTCAGAAATAAGAAAAGAACAACACTAGTGCAGTTCATGTCTATATTTGCATATTTTGTATGCTCATTTTACTGGAACTCTGGATGAACCTGCTCCCTTGATTTCTTGCATATGTAATCAGGTAAATTACACTAAACCCCCAAGAACTTTCAGCATGTTGGAGTAAACCCGTAACAACTTTCCAAATCGCACTAAACCCCCAATAACTTTAGCAGGACACCCCCACTATCTTCAGTAAACCCCCCATAGCTTTCAAAATGCCTTTCTTATGTTGCTTTTTGGTTCTAGTTTATGGGGGTTATATTCAAAGCGAGGAAACTTATTGGGGGGTTTTCTGCAATTTAAAAAGGTATTGGGGGTTTACTGCAAAATGCTGAAAGTTCTTGGGGGTTTCATATTATTTACCCTATGTAATTCCTTCAAGATAAACTGCATCCGTTCTTAAATCATCTGTTGTGCAGACTATTTTGGACCATTTCAATAATACTGTCCCACAGTTACTTGGAGAATCTTACACGCATTTTTCATGATAGCGTGGTGTAGTTCATTTATCTGTTCTCATTCTGTAAACATGTACTTCTTAACGCTTGACTTCACAGTAATGCAGGATAATAGTACCTCCTGAGTTGGGATATCCAGATAATGATTTCAATAAACTTGGTCCCAAACCCACGACTTTCTCGGTAAGTAAGTAAGATTGTACCCAGTACTCCAAGTGTCTTTCAGCATAATTATCCCCAAAGTATCTGCAATTTGCGAATGTTCTTCAAAACTATATCCCTAGACTTCAGTCATTACTGAACTATAATCTAAGCGATATGCATTTATTGTCAATGTCCCCCCCCCCCACCCCCCCCAGGGGGGGGGGGGGGGGATTTGCCTATGATGATCAGCCGGTTTGAGGCTCCTCAGAGGATGGCCTGTTGAGCCTTGAAGAGACATTGAATTCTTTAAAAGTCGGAAATAACTTTGAACTTCATTCACAGGGACAAAGAGCTCTAGATTTTGTGCTGAGAAACCAAGGATTGATTGACAAAACTCTTTTATTCGATATAGAGCTTCTAAAAGTCATTCCAAACTGATACCCGAATGAGGTTTGCTTTCAGCTATTCCTTTTTCTTGTTAGCACAATCAATATTTCTTACACTTGCAATGTTTTGAAGATTTGGTGATAATTGGTTAACTCCAACCCGCAGGTACTCTAATTGTTTCATGAACAAGATTGTTTTATTGTATTCTTTCAAAGAAGAGTTAACTTTACTTGGAAGCAAAAGAGAGTTGAAATGCGGGCTTTCTGGGCAAATTTGTGACATTGATGTTCAAGAACAGTGATTGTGTTCACGAACAGTTGCCTGCATTGCTTGTAAACTCCATCGGTTATTTGGAAGTTCCCAATTTGTGAAAAGAGGTGCTTGAGATCAATTGTATTCGATCTAAGTAACAATGACTATTGTTTTTTTTTTTATAAAAAACTCAAATCAATTGTATAGGACTACAATTGCACCTGTTGTATTACTTTTCATTCACTGATCACAAGAGTAGTGACAATTCAACCACTGGAGAAGCGTAATTTTAGATGTCTTTCTTAGTAGGATGCTAAATTAGCTTTCATTACTGAATGTCGATATCTCAGCGAAGTAATTGAGATAATCTCTGCACGCACTTAACAAATACATGTAAGGAAAATGCATACTATATAAACTTCTGGAGTGGTACTTTGACGTTCTTGTAGTTGTTTTTGGCTTTGTGAGTAAACAAGAGATGTTAAAATTGTTGGCCTCTTTTGTAGAGTAATACTACGACACTACATCACAAGACGCATTCATATATGTCCTGAATTGAATTTAAATGGCCCCTAAAGATATATAAGAAAGAGAACGAAAATGTTATACATATTCTCTCAACATTCTAAGCACCCAAGCTTGAGGTATCATATGTGCGCATCTATTTTTCATGTAACCAGGGCAATATATCCAGTAAATTTGTTAAGTAGAGAAAATGGACGCACAGTATACAATCCAAGTGCAAAAGTATCAACAAAGAACATACAAATCTCATAGTAAAGAAATAAAATAAATATTTTTACATCAAAGAGTTCCAAAGTGCTGCAGAAGTTGGGCTTGCACCTAGCAATAGGACATACTATAATGGTTTATAAATATACAAAAACTAGGAGGACCAAAATGCAAACCTACAACGCCTTCCAGATGTCTCCTTTAGGAACCAACGAAGATAAGAGACCGAAGGAGAATATGCAAGCCACGCTTCCGTTCAACTTTGTCTTATCAACATCTTTCCTGTTCTACAAAAGGCTAAGAGAAGGAAGCAACAAACACAGCAAAAACAAAATCAATGGCCCTCCAGGCTTCAGCGGGGCTAAGATCCTCACCATTACCATCTTTATCACCTCCAAACTATGCCTCTGCAGGCTTACGAAGGCCTGCGGATCGCTTCGCTCTTAGATCCTCATTCTTCTCTCGATCACTGAATCTCTTTATAGTCTCTCCTTCGCGGGGAGCTTCTCCTGCGATCGCGCCCAAGTTTTCGATGAGAGTTGCTTCGAAACAAGCTTACATTTGTCGGGACTGCGGGTTTGTTTTTGTTTTCAAATCCCATTTCTTCCGAGTTTTTTATTTGTGCTTCTGATAAAGCTAGTGAATGTGTTGTGTTTTTGATGATGACAGGTACATATATAATGATAGGACTCCATTTGAGAAGCTCCCTGATAATTATTTCTGCCCTGGTAAGAGTTTTTTTTAGTAACTTTTTGGAATTTTCAGTGCAGTGTAATTATATCCATGAGTTAGGACGAAAAGATTTATAAGACAGATAATGAGTAGTATTTGTGTTTTTAGTTCATAACATGATTTGTGTATCAGAATGTTGACAATACTAATGTGCACGAACAGAAAAGATCTCATGCAACCATTAAACTTACTTTGAATTTCTTTAAAATAAATCGCCAATTTTCCTCGCATTTATTTGATGTGAAACCCAAGTAGGCTCTGATATAGTGCCACACTTTTCTGTAGTCCTGGTAATTGCGAATGTTGACTAATTTTCACTGCAACAAAGCTTGCATATATATGCCCACACTTGTTGTACAACACATGTAAAAGTGTTGTGTTAATTGCAAAGGATTAAACAACAGCGACACAAATAAAAAGTAACGCAAGCCACAACACATTTGTGCCATTAAATACAGAATAAATTATAAAAATATTGCATATACATAATGAGTTTTGCTATACATTTCCACGTGTGTAGCAAGACCGTCTCCACACATGCTCTACGCACATTTATAAGTTGTGTCACGCTCCATTCGCGCGGCACAAAAATGTGACACGAGATGACAAAAAAATTGTCACTGACAAAAAAAGTGTTACGAGTTGCAACTTTTTTTTGTAGTGTTGCACTATTGTAAATCCAGCTGAACATTGTATTACTATAATCACCCCTTTTGAATTGCAAACTAGTCCCCTACGAACATTGCAAACGGAAAGATGAGCTCGGCTGTCATATCATTTGTTAGAGACCCATGAGAACTCACCCTAAAAAGAAAATGTTAGAATGAGAGAAACCAAATCTCTGGTAAAGCTATAATTGTGTTTCTGTGGAGCCAATGTGGGACTAAATGAACACTAACAGAAAATCGTGAAGGCTTGAGAGAAATGGCTTTCCTGTTGTGTTGTTTATAATCTGATGAAACTTGCAATCGATCTATTGCATCTATTTTTGTCTGTTTGTATCAAAGGTCTCCATGCGTTCAAATTCTTACTTTAATATTCTATATGGTTTCTGAAATGTGTCTATCCAAAGCCATGCAACATTTCTTAAACTAAAAGTGTAGTAAACATCTTTCTAAAATCCTAAATAAAATTGAATTATTAACATACTCACCAATGGAAATTTCCTATCTTATTGTCCGTTAAAATATAGTATTTTCCTTTCACGGGACGTTCGTTTATTGTACTTTTCATCATTTCTGAAACTAAAAGTCTAATAAAACCACTTGGATTTCTTTTCTTAACAATGTACAGTCTGCGGTGCTCCTAAACGAAGATTCAGGGCTTATCAACCTGCTGTTACAAAGAATGCGAATGCCACGGATGTTCGTAAAGCCAGAAAGGAGCAACTTAAAAAAGATGAAGCCATTGGGTTTGTATTATTTATCTCTTATTGCAACTAATTCTTATTTATTTCTCCTTAGCCATTATTTTGCTTTGCAGAAAAGCATTGCCCATTGCCATAGTTCTTGGAGTTGCAGCACTTGCTGGTTTATATTTCTATCTCAACAGTGCATTCTAATATGAGCAAATGAGCAGAACTTAATTAGCAGGCTTCATAGTTTTTTGTATGTGTTTATAATGTATAAACAAGATTATTGATGCTATAGTACGATGGTGTAATTTTGTTATCATCTATAAATTAAAACCTAACATAAGAGTTTTGTCATGAAATTGATACATACTGCAGTAGGTTCAGTAGGACTTATAAAATTTAATCTGAAAATGTGATAGATAATAATTTAATTTCTGCTTTATCATTCAGAAGTTTAATTTCTAGAGAAAAAAAATCGTCTGACAAGAAATGTATTGAACAAAAATTTCATATTAAGCTCTGACGAAAAAACTCTGATGAAGGTGACATTTACAAAACAGCAACCAATGCCCCTGATATTTAATGCCTACTTTTATAGTTAAGTTTTTTTTGAATTAGTCCCTTAAATCATGGAAATTGCTATTAGTCCCTCAATTCTTAAGTAATTTTGAAATTAATCCCTCCAATTAAGAATAGAAGAAGCAATTTCAGGGCTTATTTTGAAATGCCTTATGAGAATTTGAGAACCTAATGATGATATCAATGACTTGGTAAATTAATTTCCTTAAATTGTTACTTTCAATCTTGACATGAGGGACTAATTTCGAAATAATAATCTAAGAATTTTTTTTGGGGGGGGGGGGGGGGGGGGGGACC
>JBAKGM010000081.1:17169142-17180284 GCA_037177215.1 Asparagus racemosus | reverse complement strand
AAAAAGACTTCTAGGAAAGCCCAATCCCATGAACTACACGTCGGAGAAACTAGAGCTTTTTCTAGATTTTCTCAGTGACCAACAATAACAGACTTTATTTCAAATTCATGAAATTAAATTAACTGTTATCATGTCCTCCTTCATTAATCGTAACAAAGTTTTCCTTAGGCCTAACTCTAGGTTATAGATTCTCTTAACTAGTGTATTTTGCTGACCTTCATTGCCCATGTGAAACAATCACAATCGGATTTTCTCTTATTTCATAATCAATAAAAACAACACGTAACTCGTGAGATCGACAGCATGGAAGAGAAGTTGGCTGGTGATGGAGCATCCATAGTAGTTTGTAGAAGAAAGCTTGACATGTAGTTGAGAAAAAGTTTTTAAGGGAAGCCAAACAATGAAGCTCTTTTGATGGATATGAATTAGAATTAAGTGGGTATTGTAGACAGTTAAAAGATATTTTATTCAGGTCAATGCTCAGCTTAGATCCAAAAAGTGAATGCCCATGGGCTAAAACACTTCAAATAGGCCCAAAGTCAAGCCCACATTATGCTAGAGTGAAGTTCGCTCAAATAAGCATGCGAACATCGCCATTCAGCCCACTTCGGTTCAATTCAAAGAAGTCAAAAATGGGCCACAAGTCATGCAAAGTTCGCTGTTTGATGTCAACGAACTTCGCTAGTAGCTATCCACGTGGGCCAAGTCACCCATGATTTGGAAGTAATGGCCCACCCACATCCAAGTGAGCTTCGCCAGAATACTTTCAGCGAACTTCGCCAACTAATCAACGAAATTTGCCAATCGAACGTTTGAGAGCTATTTTCAAAGAGCAATCTCCCTTCCATTATCTCCTGAATTAATGGCCACTTAATCCACAACTAAAGGCCATCAACTTCCTCTCTCTCTTAGCCTGTAAGAGAAGAAGGAGATCATTCTTTGAAGGGGATCACCCACTTAGAGATCAAAAACCCCATACATGCACGAAGTTAGCATTTTATCTTTTTCCTTCCCTCTCCAATATTTAGTTTCAAGAGAAGACTGAGCCATCTTCTAAGCGACAAAATTAGAGACCAATAGTGAAATATCCATCGTCTTAGTCAGACCATTAACGAAGTACGAGATCGACGTTTCATCGGCACACAGAAAAGAACTCTAGGAAATATAAATTTTCCTTAGGCTCAATTATATTCTTTTTATTGTAGTCTAAGCTAATTACAATATTAAAGACCTAAAACAGGATGGTGACTCTGCTGGGGACTTCTTTCTCCTCGACGAGAAAATTGTGTCGCATTTTGACACCAAGACCCTTGGGTCTATCACTGAATCTCTGGTCATTGAATGTGACTATGCTAAGTTTGAGGAATTCATTTCATCAAACCAATCATCAACAGAGACTGTGAGAAGCTATCGCAAGATTTGCCATAGTGCGAATATAGGGTCTAAAGTGACCCCCGCGTGTATAAAGGCGACTTTCACCAAAGACAGTTTGAGCTTCACTGGAAGCTAAACGAACTTCGCCAGAGCGAAGAAATATCGACCCTCGCCTTAAGCGAAGGTCAAGACGTTCTCACGTCTCATGTCTTCTGACTTTAGACAATAGTCCACAACTCCCTTGGGGGTTCGATTCAAAGCATCTCGTGATGCTCGCTATGCTTCCTCAACAGAAGCAAAGAAAGAGATTAACCCCTTATCCAAATTCCGGCAAGGGAATAGCATCACCTGTGTTGATTCATTTGACCCACATAGGCGAAGGTCAGACCAACATTGTCATAGGCGACGTTCGCATGACAAGGCCCAAAGTGGCGAAGTCAGCTTAAATCAACTTGGAACTCTTACCGATTTGAGAGAGTTTCTATCTCTGAAGAGAGCTCGTCAATGCCAGCATTGTGCAACCCTCAAGGAAGTTGTCATGACAGTTCAAATGAAATACTAATGCAAAGCTATTCCTGAAAATTAATCAGTATTTAATTGTCTTCGTCACAATCCTGAGCCTTCAGAGGCTAGGATCAAAAGACGAAGACATACCTAAAAGCGTAAACTCTAAGAATTCATAGTCAATACGACTAGTATAATCTCTGGAGATGAGGAGGAAGATGCGGACAGCCCGTCCGACCCAAGATATTCTCCTGACATCGGAAGCATTTGCCAGAGGTTGACGGTGTGTACCGCCACACCAGATCAATGCAGAGAGCAGCAATCCCCTTTGACTATTCTCTCCTACAAACACGAGTGCCACAAGCTCCGCCTTAAGTCGATCAGCCCACTGCTAGTGACGGTAATTCTGTAATAGCATCAATATCACTCCTCGCTCGAGTCAAGAACAACAATGGGCTGCGGATATGACGGAGCGAGAAGATCTTCTCCAACAAATGGAAGCCCAAAGAAAAGCTTCAGAAGAGTGATTCGAGCAATTGGAAAAGATGCTCAGTAAGCTCATGGCAACCTCTCAGCCTTGTCCAAGTTCTTCGAAGGGGAAATGAGCAATTATCGAATTCTCCCCAGAAGAAGAACAGATGCATCAAGAAGATGAAGATTCTAGTCATTTAGGATCGAAAACATCGGTGCCTCCTAAGCCAAGTAAGGGGACAAAGGTCCTCGAGGATCTCTAGAAATAGCTCAATGCTCTCGCTTAGCGAACTGAGCTAAAGAAGGTTGGGATCACTCGACCTTACATTATTGAGTGGGACATGGTTCCCTATCCGATAAAATTTAAGCGGCCAACGTTGCATATATTTGATGACAAACGTTCCCCGAACTAGCACATCTAGTATTTACACTAATAAACTGGGAATGTAGTGGGTAGTGATGTCATTAAGGCGTGACTTTTTATTGGCACCCTTTAGGGGGTAGCCTTTGACTGGTTTCAGAATCTGCCTGAGGGATCAATCAAATCCTAGACTGATCTGGAATCTAAGTTCCTCTCACAATTCTATGAGAAACAATCAGATGTTACCATGGCCAAACTCCTCTTCGAAAAGCAAAGGAGAAATGAGAGGATTAGGGAATTCATCGAGCGATTCCGCAATCTGACATTATGGTGTCAAGATATGCCATTGCCAATACTACTCCAAACTTGTCAGCATAATTTTTTGGGTCGTATAGAAGCTCATATGGATACTGTCACGGCCTATACATGGAAGGACTTAATGGATCAAGTTGAGATAGCAGAAAAATTATCAGAACTCTTCAACAAGTTCGAACCCTGTACTAATTTCAAGCAAAGGCAAACAAGGGCAATCCTCCTAGCTGAAAGCCAAAGAGACTTTTGTGGTTGAGGTCAAGAAACCTGATATCCAAAAGAGGGAGCCAAGGAAGAACGTTCAGCACAACTAATATTTCAAGGACGAGCATACGATAGCTATCTTCCACATCCTTAACAAGAGCAATCAGTTAAAGCTTCCTGAAGCCTGATGCCTTGAAGAGATCTGAAAGGCAGATGATTCCAACTACAGTCTTTACCATAGAATGTTGGGGCACCCGACAAAAAATTGTTACATCCTCAAGGATAAAATACATACTTTTGTCGAATTTGAAATCCTCAAGCTCAAGCGTGAGCAGAAGAAAGTCACTACCAACATGGTAACTCTTCAATTCGGCTCTATGCCGGAAATCTAGGCCTAAGACGGAGTTGTTCCCATTCTGATTAAGAGAATGGAAGTGGTCAATCACGACCAACAACAACAACAAAGCCGGGGCTTGGTCCCTCCTACTACAGAAAGAGGAGAAATGATGTGGGTGCATCCCGATCTCTAAGATGAACATTAGACTTTTCTAAAGTCCATGTCAAAGGGCAAATGCAAGATGAAGTCTTGCAACGTCATCTCCGCAATCATAGGATAGGAGTCTCTGCTAGTCTCTTCACTCATTGATTCAGAGGAAGAGAAAATTATCATGACGAGGACAAGGTCCGACCTAGACTATTTGAAGAACTATCATCAGCCAGGACCTTCTAAGCAACCCAAACCAGCCAAGCAACAAGAGACTTGGTTCGACAAGGCATTGCAGCGTCCCTTGGTCGATCCCAAAGCCTTATTCTGGTACGATATTATGGCTCAGTTAGCCAATATCCCGGCCCATATAACATTGTTCAAACTTTTACGTTTGTCCAAGGAAATGAGGGAGGCTTTAAAAGAAGGTTTGAATGATAGTGAGGTATTTCTTGCCCACATGGTCGAGCCTCCTCAAAATGAAGAACACAAGCAGTGGTATCAAACGGCTGGTACCTTATATCACCTTCACTCCAGATGACATACTCATCAAGGATCATTACCATAACCAACCCCTTTACTATACCGAGTATGTGGGGTCGGTAAAGGTTGAGAGGATTCACATCGACCCAGGCTCTGCTTTGAGTATAATCTCGCGAAGATTCTTGAGCTTTCTGGGGTATTCCCCTTCACAAGCTCTCAAAGACTACCACCACTATCTTCGGCTTTAACTCTAGTAGTAACCGATCTCTTGGAAAAATCCGACTTATATGTCAGGTCGGTGATTTGAAGATGGAGGTAGTTTGTTATGTCATCAACATCGAAACACCTTACAACCTGCTCCTTGGGCGACCTTGGATCCATTCTAACATGATCGTCCCATTGACACTTCATCAATGCTTTAAGTATATCGATGAGCATGGGGTTCTACAAAAGGTTGATGCTGAAAAACATCCCTTTAAGAGTGTGGAGAATTATTTTACTGACTCTCTTTTGTATGATGACAATCATACAATCAAAATTGTTTTTCCTAATAATGAAGAGAGCGGTAATGAAGTGGACAACGAGCTAGATCTGAATGATGACCTGATCTGGAAAATGAAACTACTTTTACTTACCCTTGAAGAACTATGTACCCACTAGTCAGCCAAAAATCAGGGCGAGTGAATCTTTAATGTTAAAGTCGAGTTTGCTTATGACTATTTTTCTAGATTCTGAGTATGAAAGCTCAAGAGTTGAAGCTCTGTTGTCTAGGCTAGCTTTAGAACTAACCTTGTACATGCCAGTAAATGAGTCTTATTCAACTCATCAGTAGCTAGGTGACTCAGGAGATGCTACCTTTACGGTTCAAGCTAAAGGAGTCGCTCGAACACCTATTATATTCTGAAAGACCGAACTGCAACCCACACTTATCAAGTTCAGATGATGAAGCTGAAGGAGTATTAGAATTCTCTCGCTACTGCTAGCAATCTCAGCATATAATGACAAAATTGGGGTACGACTTCACTCTAAAACACGGATTGAATTTCAATCAAGGACTGAGAGTTCCTCTAATCATCTTCATACCAGAAGGAAAGACTTTCAATTATTATAATCAAACTAAATGTGGACTCGGGTACATTTTTCCTGAAGCCGACTCTCAAATAGGACCAGCACTTGATGATTTACTAAGTAGCTCTTTGGACACGTCCAGCTGGGATTCCGATATTAGTATAAGAGCCATGTTCGGTGAATTCATGGTCAACATGATTTCGTACAGTTTAACCATAGATCTTGATGAATTCTAAGTATTTGAAGATCTTGAAGATGATCATTGGGCGAAACAACTTGGAAAATAGCAGGAGTCACGCTTTGAAACCAGCGAACCATCCACCGAAGATAAGGTGGTCTAAGTCAACATAGGCGAAGAAGCTAATCCCAAACCCATCTTCATCATCGAGAGTTTATCACTCACTGAAAAAGAAACACTCATAACTCTCCTTCGAGAGTACATTGACGTCTTCGCCTGGAGTTACGAATACATGTCTGGGTTAGATCCTAATGTGGCCATACATTACCTTAACATTGACCCCAACTTTAAGCCAATCAAGCAACAACAATGACGCTTTCATTCTGAGTTGATGGAGCAGATCAAGAAAGAAATCTGTAAATTCATTGAATGCGGGTTCATCCATGAAGAACAACATCTGGATTGGCTGGCCAACATCGTCGTGATAACGAAAAAGAATGGTAAAATCTGGATATGTATTGACTTCAAGAATCGTAATCTTGCTTGCCTAAAGAACGAATTCTCTCTTCTTATCACGTATGTCATGGTTGGCAATATGTATGGGTATGAGAGGATGTCGTTCATGGATGGGTTTTCTGGATACAACCAAATCAAGATGTATTCAAATGATTAGAAGCACACAGCTGTCAAGACACCCTTAGGGGTATTCTGTTAAATAGTAATGTCCTTTGGTCTAAAAAATGTTGGAGCAGCTTACCAATGCATGATGAATATGATTTTTCATAAGCATTTACATAAGACAATGGAGTGCTACGTCGATGACCTCACAATCAAGAGTCGTCATAGGTAAGATCATGTCAATGACTTGAGGATGATGATCGAAATCATGAGAAAACATCAACTCAAGACGAACCCAATCGGGTCTTTCTTTGGGGTATCGTTGGGCAAATTCCTGGAGTTTATAACAACATCTAAAGGGATACACATCGACCCCGAAAAAGTAAAAGCCATCCATGAGATGTCACCTCTAAGAAATCTCAAAGAACTTAGAGGCTTGCAAGGGCGAGTAGCCTACATCCGCAGGTTTATAGCTAACCTATCTAGAAAATATCAACTATTTCAGAGGTTGATGAAGAAGGGCATTTCATTTGTTTGGAACGATGCTTGTCAAAGAGCTTTTGATGAGATCAAGACTTACCTCACAAAGCCGCCTGTCCTAACCACACCGGTTTAGGTAAACCTTTTCTAATTTACATCAGGGCTATGGATCACTTTCTGGGAGCACTTCTTGCTCAAAAGAATGATGATGACCATGATCAAGATATTTATTCCCTCAGCCGAGCTATGATTGGTGCTGAGCATCACTACAATCCAGTCGAAAGGAATGTCTAGAGTTGATTTTTGCAGTCCAAAAGATGCGACACTACCTGACTGGTCAATCCATCCACATCATTTCTGGTCAGTCCATCCACATCATTTCAAGAATCAATCCTCTACGGATACTCATGATGAAACTCGGATCGCTGAACTCCAGGTTAGCCAAATGGGTAATACTTCTTTCACAATACAACATGACATTCGTCCCACAGAAAGTAGTTAAAGGCCAAGCAATAACCTATTTCTTGGCAAATCATCCCATCCCCAAATCTTGTAAACTCTACGAATACACCCGGATGAAGTCTTTTTCACTTCAGATCAACAGCTATGGCAACTTTAGTTTGACGGCGCGTTAAGACACAACCACAAAGGAGCAATTATCACAGGAGTGGATGTAGTGCTTATTGATCCCTACGGACACGTCCTCCCTTATTTATTGACCAAGCCATACTCCAATAATGTGGCTGAGTATAATGATTGGTCTACAACTTACTCAATATATGGGTATCAAATACCTTGAAGCCTATGGCGACGCTAAATTGGTCATCAACCAGATCGAAGGAGAATATGACGTCTACCTCAATGACTTTATATCATACCATGAAGTGGTAATGACGCTTGATCATTCATTCAAAGGCTTCTACATCAATTATGTAGCTCGCCTTGAAAACACTCATGCGGATGCTTTAGCATCCCTTATATCCTCTCTTGCCTTGACTCCCAAGTCTACTAAGTGCATCATAGTGGCTAGCCATCAATTATGCTCCCCAGAACAAATCCTAAAAGCTAACGAAGTGTATGTCATGCCAACTCACTTCAAATCTAATGATTGGTGTTTCCCGATCATTGACTATGTCTTGCACGTAATACTACTAGATAATTCGAAGCTAGTAGCCTCTATTTAAAGAAGAGCTTCACGCTTCTTCTATGATTATGCTACTCAAACTCTGTGCTATCGATCATTCGACGGCGTGTTGTTCTGATGCTTATCACCAAGTGAAGCTCAAGAAGCACTCAAGGAAGCTCACGACGGTACATGTGGAGCTCTTCAACTAGGTCCTAAACTTCAGGACCGACTTCTTCGTCTAGGCTATTACTGACCAACAATGATTGCAGATGCTGTAGCTTATGCAAAACAGTGTCATACGTGTCAAGTCCATGCCAACTTTTTGCACCAACCTCTAAAAAAGTTACATCGGACTATTGACTCATGACCATTTGAAACATGGGGTATGGACATCGTCGGGTCGAATAGCCCACCATCCGCTAAAGGCCATCGATTTATCCTGGCCATCATTGATTACTTCTCCAAATGGCCCGAAACTGTCTTGCTCAGAGAAGTCAAGAGGATTGACCATGACAATGGTCCACAATTTATCAATCGACCATTCTTCAGATTCTGCCATAAGTTCAAACTTCAAGATGTGGCTTCTATACCATATAACCCGGTTGCCAATGGTCTAGCCAAAGCTTTCAACAAAACCATCAAACTTCTAAAGAAGTTTGTCTCCTACAAACGAGATTGGGACGAGAAATGTGAAGAGTGTTTATGGGCTTACCGAACAACAGTCCACACTCATTCTGGCTCTACGCCTTTTTTGTCTCTAAATGTGAAGCTGTGATACCATTAGAGATTCGGATGCCGTCATTAAGAATCACTCTTGCTGAGAAAATGACGATTGAAGAACATCATCAAAAGTGACTCCAAGAACTAGAGGCGCTAGATGAATTAAGACTTCAAGCTCAGCAACGAATTGAGATCTACCAGTCATGAATCTCGAAAGCCTTTAACAAGAGAGTTAAAGAACGATGCTTCAAAGAAGGTGACCTAGTCTTAGCTGTTCGTCGACCCATTGTCATAACATAAGATTAAGGGTAAATTCTAACCCAAATGGAAATATCCGTTTGTAGTAGAGACAATTTATTAAATGGAGCATATCGCCTAATTGACCCGAATGGCAATAGGCTCATAGCAGTAATTAATGAAAAATTTATCAAGAAATATTACCCTTGATCCTGACCAATTTCATCTCTCCATAGAGATGTTGGTCATGTTTAAGTTTCCACCTTTGATCATAAATATTAATCATTCCAATCAAAATCCCCAACAAATGATCAAGTTAACACCACACCTCTGCTTGGCTCCAAAATATATCATCGCCGTTATATTAACATTACACCTCTGATTGGTTCGCCCCATTTTTGATCTGACTGGTTAACATTATACCTCTTCAGAATATCTTATCGATGGGTTAACATTACACCTCTGTCAACTAGTTTCTTTGGATTTGAGCAGTTAACATTACACCTCTGTCGATCTATTGCTATCAAAAATCGATCAAATTAAAATTACACTTCCATTGATTTCCTGCCGTTAAGTTAACATTATACTTCTAAATGGTAGTCATCTTTTGGACTCCTTCGAACCCGACCG
Organism: Asparagus racemosus; assembly: GCA_037177215.1. Classification (NCBI taxonomy): domain Eukaryota; kingdom Viridiplantae; phylum Streptophyta; class Magnoliopsida; order Asparagales; family Asparagaceae; genus Asparagus; species Asparagus racemosus. The sequence continues at coordinate 17,171,034 of JBAKGM010000081.1, read as the reverse complement.
GTTAACATTACACCTATGTTGGATGTTCTATTTGACATGTTAACGTTACACCTCTGTCAAATACCCTAGTATTGTCATGTTAACATTACACCTCTAAACATTACTAAACTAGATACGTTAACACTACACCTCTATCGTACACATATCAAAATAGCAAAAGTTCTTTATTATTAAAAGAGCTAAGTTATTACAAGAAGGAGAACTCTAAAGGGAATATGGATAAAATGATTGAATTCGAGCAATATAGTCGGCCATTTTGACTTCCCTAGCTTCAAGAGCATCTTTCAGAGCTCTTTCCCTCAGAATCCTAGGATTAATTGATCTGCTTTCAACCTAGCTGGAGCTGTAGCTATGGCTGCCTTGGTTTCATTAACGGCGGCTTCCTATTCAAGAATGGCACTGTTAAGCTCAGCTTGATTATCATCAACAAGTGCAAGGCCAGCAGTCAGCTCTTGGAGTTTCTTGTTGATCTGCTCCGTCTCCTGATGAGTAGATTCTTCAGCTTCACGATGCTTCACTGAGAGCTAACAAAATTCAAGTTTAGCAATGCCGTCAACATCAACTGCACGAAGCCATGGCAACTCTTGAAGTTGAAGCTCAACTTCTTCAATCATCATCTTGAATGGCTCAATACGTTTGGTTCCTGCAATCGACATCAAAAGGCCAGTTGATTACTCAACAAAGCAAGAGCACGAGTAGATACAAGTAGGAGAACTCTAAAGGGAATATGGATAAAATGAAGCTATGGCCGCCTTGGTTTCATTAACGGTGGCTTCCTATTCAAGAATGGCACTGTTAAGCTCAGCTTGATTATCATCAACAAGTGCAAGGCTAGCAGTCAGCTTTTGGAGTTTCTTGTTGATCTGCTCCATCTCCTGATGAGTAGATTCTTCAGCTTCACGGTGCTTCACTGAGAGCTAACAAAATTCAAGTATAGCAATGCCGTCAACATCAACTGCACGAAGCCATGGCAACTCTTGAAATTGAAGCTCAACTTCTTCAATCATTATCTTGAATGGCTCAGTACGTTCGGTTCCTGTAATCGACATCAAAAGGCCAAGTTGATTACTCAACAAAGCAAGAGTACGAGCAGATAAGCCTTTCTGGGTAGCCAAAGTAGATTCGACGCTTCGGTTGAATAGCTTCATTAAGCTCTCGATCAGAATTTAAATATCTAACTCGATCAAATCATCTGGGTTGAGAGATTGTGGAATTTCTGTACGACTTGAAGGACCCATTCCAGCTGAGACCACCAATGCATCCATTGTTGTTGGAGAAGTGGTTTATGGGATTTGCACTTGATCATCACCCGATAGGAGATACAGTGCAAGTGAAGCTAACGCGCCAGAAACATCCACTGTGGTAGAAACCACAGATGTCTCCTCAACCAATGTGGTATCATATCTTACAACCAACACCGTTGTTATCAGCACGTCCATCGGTGCAACTTCAATATTAGTTGTTACAATCTCTAGCTCGACAAACTCATCTGCTATCTTGGTAGGATCATCTTCAAGCTGAGGCTCAGAACTCGATGAAATTATCTTACTAACTCCTGCTGGAATTGGAGAAACTGGTACGTCATCATCTTTTTCTAATCACTCGTGAGCAACTAACCTATGTTGCATTGCGGTAAGGGGTGCAGGTGCAGGACTTACCACTATGTTGGTAGTGTAGGATCGCTGATCTGATCACACTAAAACACTAGAGGGGGATGAATAGTGTTTTATAAAATTTTATGCATAATAGATAATAAATTGCAAATAAGATAGCATTAAATAGAGAACAACAATCACAAACACTGAATTTTTATATTGGTTCCACCTCCCCGGTGTACATCCAGTCCCCAAGCAAATCCCGCTTGAGAGTTTCCACTATGATTTTGAAAACAC
>JBAKGM010000081.1:17125754-17162659 GCA_037177215.1 Asparagus racemosus | reverse complement strand
CTCTCTCTCTCTCTCTCTCTCTCTCTCTCTCTCTCTCTCTCTCTCTCTCTCTCTCTCTCTCTCTCTCTCTCATTTTTCCCCCTTTCTCGTGAGTAGTTTTTGTGTGGGCATGTATGTTTAGCACAACAGAAAATGTTAACCTTGTTTTAGGGATTGTTTGGTTTGCTTCAAAGATAAAATGCAGCAATATGTCGCAGATAAATATTTGATGCTACATTTACCGTAGGAAATGAACTTCATATATTTAATATAGCTATAATTTTATTTTCAAAAATGTATTTCCAATGGAATTTCTTGGTAATTAGTTGTAAAATAATTGGCAAAAACTATATGATTTATAATAACTACAGATGATTTTTCCCAAATTGAATTGGATTTCACGACGTGAATTTTTTTTTATTTATTTTTTTTGGGACGTTGTTGTTTTTCTCCAATCTGCTGCAACATTTTCTTCAGGTTTTTCCCTGCAAATTTTAAATTTACTTACCTTTTCTAGTTATATGTTGTTAATTAAATAGAGTATTTACTTTTTTTTATTTTCTCTTACCAAACAACCCCTAAGTTTTCAAGATTCTTCGAGATTTCTATTTGACACGGGACGAAATTGACTCCAATCTAAATTGTTTTAACTTGCACGTCATAACACTCAATTTATGAAGTGACTTGGATGTCCCAACATAACAAGAAACCATAACATTTATGAGAATAGAGTTCGGAAACTGAAACCAGAACATTCAGAGGACAAGACATTAATGTTTGCTAAGGACAATGAAAGCCCACATTTTGGACCATCATCTCATCACCAAAACTTGTAGATTGGCTCAGTTGAGGAGTTGATGCCATTTATGCTCTTCAAAGACAACATGGTTGACATTGATTGTGTTCGTTTTCTGCCAGCTTTTCTCACTGACTAAGATCTACTAGTATTAGTAATGTGAACTGGTTTCTAGGATCAGAGCAGCTGTATGTTGTAGTCTACGAGAAAATATCTGGTGAACTCGATCCCTCGCATTAAATCCACATTAAAAATATCTACTAGATTTAGGAATTGATATGCTGTTAATACAATGGATCAAAACAATTAAATATTTTCTTATAGCTAAGAGTTCAACACTAATATAAATAAGTAGTTGTCCAACGGTTGCACCCTGACTGTTGGGGCAATTGTTAACTTCCCCAATGGTTCTAATTGTTGGGGATTGTTCGCCATCACTGCTGGGGAAAAAAACATTGGCATCCTCAATGGGGTTTTTTAATACACAATGGTTGTAACCATTTAATGTCATCATTCGTCCTAATAATTATAATTGTTTGAGCAGATCATTACCGTAGTAGTGCAGCATACTAAATTTTTTTTTTTTTTTTTGCTAGAAAACAAAGGGACGTCAATGGTGCAATAGAGAAATGTTTATCTATGAAATATTAATAAATTTTAGATTAGTATACTAGTTTTAGGATCAATATTTTTTTAGTACATCATCAATGCGATCATAGAACCACATGGTACTTTCTGGTAGGTTGGCTATGTAAATTTATGTTTGTCACTTTGAATTATTAAAACAATCATCATAATGTAAAAGTAAGTAAGAAAATATCTCGTGGTCGGGAAATTAATGTCAATCATGAAAAGGAGTTTAAAGATCATCTTGGAATTAGATGCTTAAATGAAATTTGAAAGTTGCATTAGAAAGTGAATGATTAAAATGACAGGAGAGGCATTGTGGGTGGGTGATAGAAGAACAGTTTGGCTCTATATATAAATTGTGGAAGTGTTAAGTGAGAGAACTCTCTCCTATATTTCATACCATATCCTCAATAGTGAAAGTTTTCTCATTGTGTTGCCTGTAGACTTAGGCTTAAACTGAACCATGTAAATTTTAATGTCTCCGTTATATTATTTTCTTGCATATAGGTAGGGTTGATTTTGACCAGAACATGATACAGTGCTAATGCATTAAGTGCATTTCAATCTTCATGATCACTTGCAATAACTCGTAAGTTATTCGTTATTAGTGACAAAATGCTGATGTACATGGGTTACCATGGGACCCACGCAAAATCTGTATACAGGCCGCCAAAAAAACAAAAAAAAATTGCTTACCATGCGACCCACGCAAAATCTGTAGACAGGCAGGAAAAAAGAAGTATACTAAATAAAAAGAGTTTTTCTATTCAGCCTATATTTCTTGAACTTTAGAACTTATGTCACATTCCGGATCCACGGGCCCGTTGGTACGTACGATGTAAGTCCTAGGACCTACTAAACGCAATACGTGAGGCCTAAAAATTGAGTAGTTAATGTTGCACTTGACTCTCAAGATCTTTCAGTTATACCCTCTTAAACTCTATCAATTTCCTGATGTTGGGCTAAGCTCCCACCGCTAGGGGTATTCAAGCAGGTCGGGCTGATCAGCCAACCAGGCTAGCAACTCTGGGTCCGGGCTGGCTCGACTATTTTCAATTTCATTTCATTTTTTTGGTAAAAATTTGGGATTTTTTGCAAAAAATAAAAAAACTATATTTTTTGTAACAAAAAGATATAACTTCAGAAGTATTTAAAAAGATGTGAAATTTTCACAAAAAATTCAATCGTATTGTAAATCACTTAGAATTAGACAATTTGCAAATTTTAGAGAAATTAAAAAAATTATAAAGAAATTCTATTTTGTTATTAATAACTAACAATTACAATATTTCTTAGAAACTGTTGCATCATAATAGATGAGTACATCCCAACTATTTCTTAGAAACTGTTGCATCATAATAGATGAGTACATCCCAACTAGGTTGGCATGTACCCATCAATATCAATATTATTTATAACTCTTTCCAAAATAATTTATTACAGATTTACAGTTTCAAAACTAAAATTCACAAATAACTTTCTATTCTTGTTTTGCAATATCCATCAAATATTGAAGTCTATCTTCATTATTAGCAAAATGGTCGATATTCTGATATCTCTTTTTAGACCTCCATCAATCTTGTAGCCATAGTATCGTCTGTATGATAGACGGATCCAGTGATATCCTGTGATCATCAATCAAACATCATGATATGCTGAAGGTGCATTCTAAAGTTACACTAGAAACATGCACTGTTATTTAATCACGAGCCATGATGGAAAGAACATGATATGAAGTCGTTCCACATACTTTCCACCATTGCAAAATATCGAACTCCTCATTATTTTGTCATGTAACTAATGGTGTAGATAAATATTGTTCAAGTTCAGAAACTTCCCTTATGAGTGATGATCCACCACTACTACCACCACTATCCCTACAAGTTAGTCTATTTACTATCGATTGCATAGAAAATAAACCCTTACCTTTACTCTGTCTAGAGCTTGTAGGAGCTGTAGCTTTAGATCTTCTACCGTGTCTAGCTGCATACTCTTCATATAATTTTTAAAAATAATATCTAATTGTGTTATGATGAATAAGAGCAGTTTAGTCTCACCTGTATTAGTTTCTATTGCCATACTTTCATATAAAGAATTCAATAAATTTTGGAGACTAATATCCTTCAAGCATGGATCAATAAGAATGCTCAAACTAAAAATAATAGGAATGAGTCTAAGATACTTATTAAATTTTTTCTATTTTTTTAATCATATCTGAAAAGTAATCATCCATTCGATAAGTATTAAAAAGTTTTTGAATATTGAAAACTTGTAAAGCAGCTTGAGTAATAGTTAGGAAATAACAAATAGATAATATAAGAGTAGCTATAAAAAAACTTGTAGCATGTCCTTTAAACAAGTTATAGTTGTCCATTCACTATTAGCTATTCCATATTTAGAGAAAACCTAATGAAGAACTAGAAGCATATGAATTAATAAGGGGAAAAAAATGCTTGTAACCTCCAAAATGGAGAATGGAATTCACCCCCCTCCAAGACTTGGTCAACAAGCCAAAAACATCTAAACCAAACTTTATATCCCTTTAACCCCGTAAATACTGTTTCATGTCACCAGTTTTTTTTAAACGAAAATCCTGAAAATACCCTTTGATATAACCGCTCCTACTTTCCCCACTCCTGTACATATACTCATAAATCGTTCCCCCACTGTACTTGTTCTCTCTCATCTCTCCCACCCCCAATTCTAAACCCTAACCCGAAAAGAAATCATAGCTTAATCCCTTCCAACTCTCCGTTCTTCTCCGCCAAGCTTCCATCTCTCCATTGTTCTTCTTCGTTCTCCTATACATCATCATCCACTCTTAAACAATGGTCGAAGAATCATAATAAAAAATAATAGCCCCCATTGAAGACATTAATTATGATGACTCACAATTTGAATTTATTGGAAGAAAATTATGCACGAACTTGATTGCTATGGAACCCACGACTGTTGGGGAAATAATTGAAATAGTTCTATAAGACATCGCAAACAATCATCCCACACCCCAAAGCCTTGTTGATTGTGCTGAAGAAGATCCTCAACGTCAAGATGGCAGATGCATGCAAAGCTCTATTAGATTTTGTAGGTAGTCAAAAGTACAGACAAGTCCAGTAGATAGATGATACCCAGTAATTAACCTCAAGAGACACCTGACTGTACCATGAGTAGCAAGATAGTTAAAGAAATGAAGAGGCCAAGATGTGAAGACTGTCGCAAAGATGCCTTTGATCGACCCGAACTGAAATTCCTAACAAAGCTAACTCGCATGACCCGAGCAATTCCGATCAACTTACCATTGACCCGTAACTCGTCTAGTCGGCAACGCAGAAATAGGCGTGAAGCTACTCTATAGACCTAGACCCTACAAATCATATGTATGATAAGACATCGTTGACATGATTTGCCCTCTCTCTCAATTGTCTAATCACAAGTAGCTCCCATTCAACGCATTGACTTCGATAAACCGGTGACACACATAAACTGAGGTGCACGATCTTGAGGCACATGCTAACCAACCCCAGTATATCGCTCAAATCGCTCACACTGGATCAGGTGGTTAGAATACAGTACAATGATGTGATAGAAACAATGACAATATGATGATTACTCATTGAATACGCGAGAATGGAGGCCACATCACATTTAATATAAAATGACTGAAGGTTGAGAGCAATCAAGACAAACTAGATCTGCCGGATCTCATACCCATAAGCATTTAATGGAAGTTTGGCAAAGCGATGGATGAGAAAAAATGGTGACAGATGGCAGTAGGGTTGATGCATTGGCACATGCCTAAATGCAAGCAAGCAAGCTCCTCATATAGTGTTGTATTAGTATCATACATACATGCTTATGTAGAGCATTGTTTGTGTTGGGGGCGGAGGGGGATAAGGGAGATAAAAAACAGAGGGAGAGATACACAGACCAGGATACAAAAATAAGAAAAGAGAGAATACCCTTAGTTCTTGATGACCCAAAGCTCGAATCGTACAGGGGTGGAAGTCTACTTAGTAAGCTCTATTTGCCTCTAGTCATATAGGGGTTAATCCTTAATCATCTCTGGCCCTCCTTCTACCTACTCATTTAGACAAACCCTCACTGAAAAATCCATACTTTGTCCTCGAGAATCTTCATAGTGGCCTAGTCTGACCTCACTAAATACAATTAAAAGACGGTGCTATTTTGTCGCATGGTCCACGAAGCCGATGATTAGTCTCTACTGGCTCAACTTCCCAATATCTCTAGAGTAACTAAAGAGCATTGCATCATTCTTTATTTGTTATTTCCCTCCATTGAGATTAGAGGATGACTGTTTCATTGTCTCAATTCTTTGTGAATCTTTTTGATTGGAAACAAATGGAGACTTTGCTAAGGAGTGATTTCTCCTCTAATGAGAAATTCGTGTCGTAGGACAACAACATAGCACCTAGAATGATGGTCAAAACCATCACGATCGAGGTTGACTATGCCATCCATGAGGCATATTTAAATAGCATCAAAGGAAGCTCCAAGCAACCATGAAATGCTTCTATGGTATTGACAAAACAGTCTTACAGGGCTATAGTCGAGGGCCCCACTGACGCCAAGACAACCAAGTCTCTGTCAAAGGCTAAGCAGACCTCTCTCTGAATGTCAGAGAACTCAATCTGTGAGCATGACAAAACTGCACGCTACTCAGTCCAGCATTCGAAACCAAAGTTGGTGTCCACTTACTCTAATCATTCCACGGATGGACAACCTGGTGAGAGCACATCATCAGTCCTCGTGGAATGTCAAACTAAGTCAAGTTCTACTTAGGTGATTATCAAACCTAATGCCACAAAGGATTTGAGGTGTTGCGAAGACATATAGTTATCGTATGCAGCCACATCTAAGTGGCAAGATGAAGAATGATAGGTTGTGTCCTCACGACATGCAAGAAGGAGGGCTCGTAGGTAGGCCAAAATAGATGAACCACCTAAGGTGAGCCCTATGCCATCTGGACTCAGATCCACGCACAGCTAGAGCTGAGGACTGTGAGGTCTCCCTCCTCGAGAAGTGTAGAGAACACAGAACCAGTTGCTGGCCTCTAAAGCTACTTGAGGTAGCGCCTCCACTCTCCTCTCTAGGGGTGGAAGTTACCAGTCAATATCTAGTCTTCCATGACTCATTAGCCACCATCCCTCAACACTACCCATATCATGTTGTAACTATTAGGCACGTCCCATGTTGCATGGTATGCCCTCATGTTGAAGGCTCGACTGAGTCTTATGAATTCCAACCAATGGAAACTTAGTCACCAAGAGCGTCTATTTTTGAATGGCTATCTATGGTTTCTACGCTGACCCAACCTAAAAGGAGCCAGCACCACCAGAAACATTGCCGCTAAAATCAGCAATGAAGATGAGCTTGGGATTGTTCATATTTATATGACAGACCTAAGGCACAGAACTAATCAAACTACAAACAGGGATCCAAGTGAGAACCTGTAGGAGTTGTCAGACTACTACAAGAGACCCACATATTGGACTTGCTCAATAATGATCAAACCAGCATCATGGGCCCGAGCCTTTTGTATTGCAAATCCTGTGTACAAAGAGGTGCCCAGAGATGAATACTCAGCTTATGCCTCCAACAGCACATTGGCTTCATCGCGCTCATCATAGTTCAAAGTCCACAAGGTGTCTCCTCAGGAGGGGGCAAGCACAAAGCACAAAGAGGAGGTGATCCCAGACGCAGATGAGAGCTCTGAGCAATTATCTGACCCACTAGAGGAGACCAATCTCTGAGAAATAATGAAGATGATCCCGAACTAGACAAGCATTATGGAGCACATGTAGGAGAAGATGCAGATGATGGCCAATGCCAGAGGCATATGGACCACTCCTTGATGAATTAAAATGCCAGAATAAGGGAGGAAATCACTAACTTGCATCCGAATTCTCAATTGGCGCGATAGATAATCAACTTGGAGGGCTGATTCTACACCCCGGATGCTTTTCTTCTAAACCATGAGTTGACTAGGGCCCCATCTGAGTAGTCACTAGGGGAACATGTACCACCACTACTCGAATAGCGCATATGACACACAATGGACAAATTGCCCATCAGGAGGAGTAGTCGAATTGATATATCGATGGAGGACCCCATGAGTCATTTACGATGCTGACCTTTTTGTGGCCGCAATATTAACAAAATTAACAACTCAGGTGGACCTCTTACAAAGAGCTAGGGAGACCCAAATGATGGTACCTCGTGACCATATCTACCTTGTTAGGATGACATACCGTACCTTAAAAGTACAAGCCTATCACGGTGCAGAGCTTCACCATGATATCATCATGGTGAGGATGTTCACCGGTTCTCTCAAAGGGCTTGCATTCCATTGGTTTCAGAGCTTGCCATTAGGTTCTGTCAACTCGTGGAAGGACTTGAAGCAAGAAGTTCATGAAGAGATTTCACAAAATTGACTCTGAGATAACCTATCAAAGAGTAAAGAACGAAGTCTACAAGCCAGGTGAGAAGGCCAAGACCTACATCTAGAGGTACCATCAACTTAGTCTGGAACTAGTGTCATAGAAGCTCGTCATCGACGCTTGCCGAGATGGCCTATCCGACTATATTCTCAAGCAATTCAGGGTCACCAAATCTATAACATGGAAGAAACTAATCAAGAACATTGAGAGGGTAGAAGCTATAGCCATACGACTCAGTGACATACCAGATGGGGTAAATAGCAGTAAACGCAAGGGCAAATCCAATGCCCCTAGACCGTGCCCAAAAGAGAAGGCTAAGATGGTAATGGCGGTCGATGCCCCATAGCTATAACTATAGCCCATTAGATAGCAGAGCAACAACAAGAATGTAAATCAAAAGGGGAACAATAACTTCGGCCCAACACCAACATGAACTACAATCGAGTGCCTCCACTAGGATAGTATCAGGCTGAAAGCCACCCACAGTGATGAAAATGATTCAAATTGGATCCTAACTGGGTGTATGCCTGCAAGCTAGAAGCAATCCCGGGAGTACCTAAAGCACTCATCAAGGGAGGGCTCTTTCAACTTGGGAGACCTAAGAAGCCTGAAGAAGAGGGGTTCATGGACAACCCTAATTATTGGATCTTCCATTACTTTACAGGGCACCCCGTGAGGGACTACATTATGCCAAGAGAGAAAATCTAGATGATGCATGAGTTTGGGTCATAAAAATTAAGGGAAGATTAGAAGCAAGTTTTGATGAATATGATCTTTATATATTTCGGGGACCTACCTAATGTGATCAATGCCGACGGGGTAGTGTCTATCTCGAAAGCAGATCTCAACATTGTCAACTCTGAAAACCATGACCAGTAGGCTAGAGGACTGATTCTCATCCCTTTATCTAGAGGTGAGCTTATGTGGTAACCTTGTAGGGGATGAACAAAGGATCTATACCAAGGCTCACCAAAATGATGCAAACGGCAAAGGGAAAATGTGAAATGCTATGATGGTCTTCTATAGTGACAAGACAGGCCAATTTTTAAACTCACTAACTTCCAGGATGAATGCCTCATGGCATTTGCCATACCTGAGGAAAGAGAGACCGCAACCATGGTAGTCCGAGGAGTAGAGGCATTACTTGTTTTACCAAAAATATGACCAAGTCGATCAGGAAGGATGGTAAGGCCCACCTAACAACCACATAGCTAACCCTATGATGGCACCACCTCCCGCAGCCCTGAGAGCAAATAGCGATAGGCCTAGGCCCAGCCGATGATGCCCCTTTGACATTTTTACTCAACTTGCTAACAACTCGGCTAGAGTAACACTTTGGGAGCTACTCCAACTAGCCTTAGAGGTGAGGTCAGTGCTACAAGAAGCCTTAAATAACCCAACGGTTTACTACACCCAGATCTAATCCTCGAAGGATGAGGTTGAGGAACATATGTGCACACGTTGCCACTGAGTGGAGAGGGACCTCCCTATAATAACCTTTTCTGAGAGAGACATGCTCATACTGTCCATCAAGCTCATCAGCCCACTCTATTTCACAAGGTACTTTTGCTCATCAAAGATAGAATGTATGCAAGTTGATCCACGGTGGCCATCAGCATCATCACGGAAGGATTGTACATTTCCTTCAGATACAATTGCAATGACTTTGCAACACCAATACCAAATCTTTATGTTCAAAGCTAATAATAGTGACTCTGCTTGGGAAGATAAAGCTTAAACTATGATTTGGTGATCTTAGGTCGGACGTCACTTACTATGTCATCGATGCTGAACCGTCATACAACATCCTCCTGGGCCTACTGTGGATAAACAAAAATGTACTTTTCTGTTCTACCCTACATCAGTGCATCAAGTACAATGACTTAGATGGGATTGAGTTCACAATCTATGTGGATAAGCGACCCTTCAGAGGACTCGAGAGCTACTATGTCGATGCTTGACTCTATCAAGTAGGTCATCTCGATGATGACAAGGCAACTGTGCTCGTTGTTGAGGGTCCCAAAGACACCTAGGAAATAATCACTGAACTAGCTGAGCCCCCTATTTTAGATAATAAACCTACTGTAATGAGCTTTGAACACAATTGTAATCATGCCACTGTTAACGGCATAGTAATGGTTATTAACAAAATTGTCCTTTGCATTACTCTTCGTGTATGACTAATGCTGCTAATGATCGAGGGATAACCCTAGGGCAATTTTCATCATCAAATTCTAACTGTCATTCCATATGCCTGTAGTTGGGCCAAGTCTGGGTGATGAAAGGACTTAAAATCGGTAAGAAGTGTGCTTTGTAGTACCTGCTAAGTTCAAGGACCAAATGGCGACATATTTCAAGTAGGCTATCCTGACTTCTGACTGGACCTTTGACAAGGAGTCCAATGAGGAAGTCCCACAGTTCTAACATTATATTATCCAAGCCTAAAATATAGTGCGGCACTGGGGGTATGAATTTAGTGCACGTCAAGGACTCAATTTTGGGAAGGGTATTGCATCACTAGTGAGTACCTTCATCCCAAAGGGAAGGGTTGCAGACTATTATAGTAAGACAAGGAAAGGACTCGATATGAGAACCTGCCAAAAGTGTTAGAGCCGAACTACAATTCTCGGGGCTGAGTTAGTGACCATTTGTCTAACACAGAGATGTAGGACTCAGACACTAGCATAGGCATGATGTTTAGACAACTATCAGTAAACATGGTGTCGGTCAGCCATGACAAGGAAGCATCCGATCCATTTGACTATCATGATGATGTGCCTTTCTGGGCCTAACAACTAGACGATCATTGGGAAGCCTTCAAACAATTGGAACCTCTAACTAATGATAAAATGGAAAAGGTGAGCTTGGGTGATGGAGCTACTTCCAAATATATCTTCATCAGCATGAGTCTCCCTCTAGATGAGCGCCGAGATTTGAAAGCTTTGCTATGGAAGTACATTAACGTATGCACCTAGACTTACGAGGACATGCTGGGTTTCAACCAAGATGCTGCCATCCATCACCTCAATATCAAGCTAGACACAAAACTAGCCGTACAACCCCAATGACGGTTCAAACTAGGAATGATTCTGGACATTGATAAGGATGTTTAAAAACTCCTTGACTCCAAGTTCCTCAAGGAGGTATACCTACCGAAGTGGGTATCTAACATCATTCCTATCCTGATAAAGAATGGAACTACTCAAGTTTGTGTTGACTATTGCAACCTCAATGAGGCATGTTCCAAAGATGAGTTCCCTTTGCTGATCACTGACGTTATGATCGACAATACATGTGGCTTCGAATGCATGTCATTTATGAATGGATACTTGGTCACAATCAAATCAAGATGCTTGAAAATGATTGAGAGCACACCATTCCTAGGTACTCGAGAGAGATCTTTGCCTATGTGGTCATGCCATACGACCTAAAGAATGTTAGGGCAACATATCAATGGGTGATGAGCAAAATCTTCAGTGAGCATCTGCGGTAGATTGAGGAATGTAGACGATCTCGCGGTCAAGAGCAAATAAAAAGAGAATCACCTATATAATCTGAGGATGGCTTTTGATATCATGGTAAAGCATGACCTCAAGATGAATCTGGCTAAGTCATTCTTTGACGTGCCTAGCGTTAAATTCTTAGGGTTTGTCATCACGGCCAAAGGTATCCATGAAGACCCAAATAAAATGAAGGCAATCTTAGAGATGCCACCCAAGAGAAACCTCAAACAACTCAGAGGTCTTCAGAGCCGGCTTGCATACATTAGGAGGTTCATCTCAAATCTTTTCGGTCATTGCCAACCTTTTGCCAAATTAATATTTAGTAACATTTCTTTTATGTGGGATGAAGCATGTTAGAAGGCAATCAATGAGATCAAAGCTTACGTTACCACTCTTTTAGTTTTTGTTGGCCAGACTACATGAAAGCCATTCATCTTTCATGTGAAGTCTCTAGACCATTCGCTAGGCACCATGTTGGGTCCGACGACTGGCCAGGGACACAAGTAGGTCATCTATTACCTAAGACGTACAATGGTGAGAATCAAACACCAACATAACTCGATCAAGTAAGAATGTTATGCCCTCATATTCGTGATACAAAAGATGCGACATTATCTAGTCAGACAGACCATTCGAGTGGTATCTTGGATGAATCCGCTTCAGATTCTCATGAAAAAACTCAGGTCGCTCAACTCATAATTGGCAAAATGGGCCATCTTACTCTCTCAATACAAAATTGAGTTTGTGCCCCAAAAAGAAATTAAAGGCAAAGCCTTGGCAGACTTCCTAGCAAATTACCTAGTACATGGGTATTCAAAACTTCATGAAGAAATCCTTGATGAAGTCTGTGAGTCCAATGGTACAACCCAAATCTAGATTTGGTAGATGTGGTTTGATAGGGTCTCTAGAGTGGGGTCTGATGGATGTATCATTGTGAGAATCGAGATTTTATTCATCACACCCACTGGGCATGTCCTTCTATGATCTTTCCCCCTAACCGAGCTATGTTCCAACAATATAGCCGAGTACAACACACTACTTACCAAACTAGAATTAGTAAGAGAGCTAGGGGTAGGATACTCTAAAGAAAAAGGGGATTCACAACTTATAGTCAAGTAGATCAATGAAGAGTATGCAGTGAAATACGAAGACCTACTCTCGTACTTTAACAAAGCAAAGGGGATGATGAAGGGGTTATGAGAGGTTACCATCACACACATAGCCCGATCACAAAATCCATATGCTGACATACTAGTGGGACTAGCAGATACTCTCGCACTATCCTAGGAAACAATTGAGATGTGATGGTGGGTAGCAGACACTTGTATTGCCCGAAACTTGAACTCAAAGTGCTCAAAGCCAAGGAGGCCAACATAACAGCGGCCATTACAGGGGGTCGAGATTGGGGATTCCCCATCATTGATTTTGTTCTCCACAAGATCCTACTAGAGAGGCAACACTAGTGCAAAGACGGTCGGCAAGGTTCTTCTATGATGCTAAGACAAAGATGCTCTATCGCCGTTCACTAGATAGGGTACTTCTACAGTGCTTATCTATGAAGGAGGCTGAGAGAGCAGTGAAGGAAGCCCATGGAGACATGTATGAGGCTCATCAACCAGACCCTAAACTCCATAAATGATTTTGTTGATTGGGTTACTATTAGCCCACAATGGTTGCGGATGCCATGGAGCACACGTAACATTGCATGGCTTGTCAGCATCATCCCAACTTCGTCCATCAAACCCTAGAGTATCTCCACCTGACCGTGTCATCATGGCCATTCAAGGCATAGGGAATGGGTGTCATCAATCCGATCAGCCTACCATCCATCAGAGGACATCAGTTCATCCTAGCCATAACTGACTACATCTCAAAGTGGGCCAAGACAGTGCCAATGAAGGAAATCAAAACTAGAAATATGGTCAATTTCCTCAGACATCATTCCACGACAATGACCCTTAGATCATCAGCCATGCCTATGGATGATTCTGTAACAAACTTAGGATTGAAGATGCAGACTCTACACTCTATAAGCCCGCAGCTATCGGGTTGGCTGAGGCCTTTAATGAGACCATGATCAAGATAATGAATAAGTTTGTCTAGGGGAACAAGACAATGAACCAAGTTATAGTATAGTATAGATGTCGAACCCATGAGGAAGTTGTGTGTTTGGAAATTCTAAAATTGATTCTAGAAGAGTGTGAATGAAAACGAGTGAGCGTAAAAGTGTAGAGATGTGGAGAGAGATTTGTCACAAAAATAAAAGGCTAAAACAAGAGGGAAGAAAGAGAAAAGAAGGAACAAATAAAAAGAAAACAAAGAGGAAACTAAAAAAAGAAATAAAAAGAAATGGAAACAAGAAAAGAGAAAGAAGTAGGAAGAAGAGAAAAATCAATAAAACAAATTCAACAAGAGGGAAATCAAGAGATAGAGAGAAAAATCAAATCAAGAAAAACTGATGAAAAATAAGTAAAGAAGCTAGGAATCTATAATTGAATCCACTAGTTAATTTTAATTATGATTTATAAATTATTTTTATCATATTTTACTTTAGATTTACTAAGCATATATTATCAAACCACTTAAAAAAAGCATAACCTATCAAATTATCATCCAAACAAAATTCACATTCATGAAAATAATAAGCAACTTGATAATAGTCCTAGAAATGAATAAGTATAACCTATCAAACCACTTAAGATAGCATAGTTATCAAACTCTTTTTATATAAATTAGTTCTCTAGTTAATTATCCTAAGCATGACCTTTTTAAACATAAAGAGAGCAATCCATAAATCATAAAAGAAATTAAACTAGTCTCTTTTATCCTTGATGATATTGAAGTTAGAGGAGGAAGCCATTTGAATTGAGAGAATTAGAGATTTAGAAGAGAGTATTTGAGAGTATAGGAGAGATTACTCCCTAGTCAAATGACAAAGACATTGTCAAATTTTAGCCATTTTTAGGGGTATTTTTGTCATTTAACCTAAACATAGCCATTTTTGGCCCTACCCGACCCAGGCCGCTCCAACCATAACGGCTGTTTTACTAGCCATTATAGCGACCGTGTCTAGGCCAGGCTTTTAGGCCTTGACTCGACCACCAAGGCTAGATTCCTAGCCGTTAGGGAGCCTTAACGTGGCCTGGGTCCGGGTAGCCTGGACCCACCCCAGGGCTTCTAGCCTAGTGCCACTATGTTCCAAGCGGGGTCAGATTGGGGATGGGCACCGATGCAGGTACCATGCCTAGAGCTTGGGTAGGCCTAGATTTTTGGGCTTTTCCCGGGCCTTGGCTGGGTACTTGCCTAGCCAGAAACATTCTGGGTTTCTGGTCTTGGGCTTTTTGGATTCAATAGTATAGCACTTAGTCCCTAAATAACATTTGTCACGCGCTAAACCCACGGTCCTATTAGCACGATGTAAGTCCACGGACCCCCGGAGGGCAACAATTGGTTTGGCTCAATCCACTATTAGAGTTAACTAGTCAATGTTACACTTGACTCTCAAAACTATCATTTAAACTCTCTTAAACAATACTAATTTCTCGATGTGTGACTATCAATGGAGCATCACAACTTATCTTTCTTTCCATTTTGATTACCTTACTTCCTTGCGCATGTTAACACAAAGTTCAATAGATTATTGAAAAGGATTACAAATCCTTAAAATTTTAAGAAACCTTTGGTAAGAAGAAATATTTCAATATATATATATATCAACTAATCAAGTTGATATCATAAGTATAATACCATATCCCATTAATCAACTAACTTTCTACTCAAAAAATACTTTGCATTAATTAACTCACTTTTGTGGCTTACAAGCCACTGCAACATATTTGGCAACAAACTTATTTTGGCTTATAAGCTCAAAAACATAAGCTCCCTAAAGCCACCTTATTTCTTGGTGGCTTAGAAGTTATATAGTTTGATCAAGTAAATGTCAAGTTTACCCCTCAACATTTAAGATAATTCCGAAGTCTATTCAATGTTTAAATTTAGATCCATATCCTTTTTTATCATTTTAATAACAATGATGGATTATAAGTCACCTATTTGCCAAACACTCTCTTGTTTAAAGTGGCTTATTTTTACCAAATACTTTGGCTTATAATCCACTTGGCTTATAATTCATTTATGAATTATAAACCAAGTGGATTATAAGCCAAGTTCCCAAATAGGCTCTAAATGAAAGAAAGAGACAAGGAGTTAAACACTTGACCAAGACTTGATTGGCCTCTTGCCTTAATTTCTTTCTCATTCTTTTCCTTAGGTTTTAGTACACCTAACTTTTGTCTTTCCAAATCTCCTCTTTTTAACATTGAGTAAGTTTTTTATTAATATCATACTTCCTTAAAAAGTGAAAGTTCGAAAAAAACTTTCCCTAGCAAAAAATGTGCTTGACCCTTTTAGATATTATATTATTATTATATTATATCCTAATTAATTTTAGTTAATAGGTATGAATTTCAATTATCCTATACTATCCTAATTAGTATGTATACAAGCTCAAATTTGATTTAAGTGTCAAAAATTATATTGAATTATAGATATTTGTTCAACCTCCATGTTCAGTTACTTCTCCAAAAATTATAAAATAAAAAATATTAGAACTTACAAAATTTATTTACTAGAGAAAATAGATAAAATTTTTAAATTTTGACAATCTAAATATTTGAATTTGGTACTTAACAAACAAGTGAAAAAATAGAACTCTTTATCTTAGCATTTCTTTATTATATTTAAATTTAAAAATAAAGTTAATTGATGATATAATGAAATATGCTCACCTCCTAAACTATTTTCATAATTAAGGAGGCAAATGTCAATGTTACGTGAGTGACCAAGCTAGAAATTCCCTAAATCCATAGAATTTGTACAACTTGTAGAAATGCCCAAAAGACATAATTTGAAGATTTAAAAAAAAAATCAACCCATAAATTTAGTAAAAATATCTTTAAAAACTTTTAGAAATTGTATATTTTGTGTCGAAATACAAAAGATTTTAAAATATTAAAAATAATTATAGAAAAGTCCTAGATTATACAAAATTTGCAAAAAAAGTCCAAAAGAATTTCTTACATTTCAAATTATCCTAATTAATAGAAATATATTTAATATGATTTCATTGTGATCATGCTAATTAATTGAAATATCTTTAATAAGATACAAGCTATAGATGATTTTTCAATCTGCACGATTAACCCTCTCTCAAGAAAATACAACATAAAACATCTCATAACTTAAAAAGTTTATTTACTAGAGAAAATATGTAAAGATTGAAAATTTTGACTATCTAAAGATTTAAAGTTAGTACCTAACAAGTAAAAAATTATCTTATCATACATTTCTTTACATTTAAATTAAAAAAATTAACATAGTTAGATGATATTAAGAAATATTCTCACCTCTCAAATTACCTTCATAATTAAGGAGACAAATCATGCTCCCTTCAAAAGTGTGAGTTAAGAAAAATCTTTCTGTGATCAACATTATTCTTAACCATTTGCGATATTAAATTCCAATTCTATCCTAAGTAATAATAAATAATAAATTAACTTCAATTATCCTAAATTATCCTATACTATCTTAATTAATATGTATATAAGTTCAAATTTGATTTAAGTATGTTAAAAATTACATTAACTTATAAATAATTGTTCAACTTCCACGTTTAGCCACTTCTCCAAAAATTATAAAATAGAAAATCTCAGAACTTACGAAATTCATTTACTAGAGAAAATAGATAGAGATTTAAAATTTTGAGAATGTAATGGTTTAAATTTGGTACCTAACAAACAAGTAAAAATATAGAACTCTTTATCGTAGCATTTCTTTTTTATGGAAAAGTTGTGTCAAGGTCCCAAAACAAAGAACCTCTTATGGCCAGCCACCCTATATTATTTTTAGTGTGAGACAGCCTAAATACATCAACAAATTGTGATTTAGCCCCTTTATACCCTGCTAAGTCATCACAGAGAAAATGTTTTTGGAAAATCCCATGTTTACCCCTTACACCGCTCCCCCCAAAACTACCCGCCTCACACTCTCTCTCCTCTCTTCTCTCGCTTAATCCCCAGAAACTTCAAGAGAACCTAAAAAACCCTAGATTTGATCTCGAAGCACCAGAAAATCTGTCAAAAATTTGTTTAAAAAAAAGAGAAAGATGGGTGAAAACCCTAATTTGGAAAAGAGTAAAGGGGACAACACCGAATTCGAAGTGGTTCATTGTTATCGTCCCTCAGCTCTAATGACAAAGACAGCTTTGTGAGAATCATCCACCTCTGCATCCTTATCCCCTGCCACTGGTTCTTCTTCTCTGACGTCCACCTCATCTGAGCATGACGATAGTAATGAGGCGATAATGGCCCTCTTGCGCATGAAAAGGGGATAGAATTTTCTAGAATGGAATAGGAGACATTCAATAGAGGATATTCCCCTCTCTAAGAAGAAATAAGTTCTTAATTAACTTTGAAAATTTTAGTTTTAAAATTTGTTAATTTTAGTTGTAAGCATTTTGTAAAATTCTGGTGTTGAATGTTAGTTGACAAATTGAGCGGGAAAAAAAGAAGAAAGTTAACTGTTTACTGGTTTGAAATGCGATTAAGATTTATGGTATATGTTTGTGGTAAAATGGTGGTGAAAAACTGGTTATTGTAGTTTGGAAAAAGAACCAATTTATTAATTTGGGAGTATGATCTTAGCAATGTGAAGGATAAGCGTTATGAAGTAATGCATGTCAATAATGCTCATTAGTTGTTAATTATTAGCAATGCATGTCAATAATTCTCATTCGTTGTTAACTTTTCACCTTAATTATCAACTATTAACGATTCATGTTAATAAAACTTGACTTTTACTAAGTTAGTGCCTTAACTATTAACTATTTCCAATTCATGTTAATAATAATCATTTGTTGCTAGGCTAAGGCCATAACTATTGAAGTTTAATATTCGATTCGTTGGTAATAAATGTGGATATAAGTTTGGACCATATTTGTAGATTTTTTATCTTAATCTTGTGAAATTATCATATATGAAGTATAGACTTATTGTATGACATATAGACTCACTGTTTGGAATTTAGTTCATTGTGTTATATTATCATATATGAAGCATGTACAATCACTTTCAACTATTATGAAAAGTATGTGACTTTAGCAATTAGATTTTACATGTATTATTTATTGTTAAGTATAATTATAATTTGTGAATTGGTTGTTTAAGTGATAGCATTACATGCTAAAAATAAATAACTAATGTTAACTTTTACACATACATGTTTCATCATTACATATTAAAGTTCATAAACATATGTTAACTTTTATCAACAAATGTTAGCTTTTATTAAGTGATGTTAATTTTCATCTATAAGTGTTTAGTTTTAGAAATGGTTTTTAAGTTTTTTCATTTGCTGCTGATTTTTACAATTGGATGTTAATTAACATAATGGATATTAAGAATTTGAATGATTTGTTAAGATTAAATATCTGTTTATAAAAAAAGAATGCAATTGTAGGTGAAATCAAGCCTACAGCAAGTTTTGGAACCCACCATGAATTCATGAAAGAACTTGAACCAAAAATGAAGAAGTGGCATTTGGATGCCTACGAGGGCAGTAATTTTGAGCACTATATTTTATTTGGACCTCCAGCAGTGGATCGACCAACACTAGAATATGTGTTGAGTTATTATGTTGGTAACAGGATGAATTCTCTTTTCCTGATGCTAAAACAGGGACGAAAATGACAATCAAATTTGATGAGGAGTGGGTGCATGAATATACGGGATTCCCAATTGATGGAAAATTAATTTATGAAAATAGAGACTCGCATAACCAACTGTGGATGGAGTATTTTGAAGGAAAAAAGAACGGATGAAGACAAAAGGGCAAGATAAAGAAGTGGCTAATAGCATGAGAAGATATGTTGAAGAGTTATTAGAGACACTCGTTAACTCAAATTTAGACAAGGATGTTCAAGATTTTGTGCTACTACAAATTTTATACCAATGCGCAATGATTCGGTGCCCTAATAGCTCACAAGACATCGAAAGACCGTTGTTCCAATATGTGCATAGCATTGAGAGAGTAAAGAATATTACATAGGGCAAATTTATTTTTAATGAGACAATGAGAAACATTCAAATAGCCTTGGAAGGAATGAGAAAATCAGAAGTTACATATATACCTGGATGCATGCCACTCATTCCTGTAAGTTGCATGTTCATATGTTTTGCGTTTTGTTTTACTTATTAGTATTTTTGGTAATTATGATGAAAGTTAACATGCATCAAAAAACATGTACTTGCTAAGATGAAAGGCAAAAGTGAATTATATAAATTAACATTCAAGTGTGAAAGTTAACAGGATAATGAGAATATTAACAGGATATTGTGAAAATTAACATGTACACATGAAAGTTAACAGGATATTATGAAACGCAATATGTAAAGGTGAAAGTTAACAGGAGCTTATGAAACTTAACATCCAAGGATGAAAGTTAGCAAATTAGACTGAAGTTTAATAAAAATACTACAGTTAGTATGTTTCTATTTTGATAGCTATGGAACTATGAGATGATTGGCATTAAAAAATCAGCCCTTAACTTGAGATGGAAGCCTCCGTTGACTAATTGGGTAATAAAGGGAGAGAAGGCTGGATCCATGAGAAGAGATACAACTACTGCAAAGGTAGAGAAAACAAGCATTGAAATAGTAGAGAAACCTATAGCTGAAATCAGTCCACGGAGTGAGAAATACCCTCATAGAAAGTCCAATTTAAGAAAGGATGTTATCTCTCGTCGGGGAAGAAAAAGAATCCCTATCATTACTGGTAGAAATAAAACTGTGGAGTAATTACTACCGAAGAAGGTTGCTCAGAAAAACAAGAAGGAGAAGCCGGAAAAGGTTGAGGAGAAAACTAAGAACTCGTCAATAGGCTACGTAAGCGTTTTAAATTCTTTACACATTCTTTCTTGTTATCGTTTATTATTTCTTATTAACTTCCATATCTGATTGTTTATCTGCATAGTATCGTATTAACTTTAATTCTTGCATGTTAGTATCATTGTTACGTGTTAAATTTCATTATTGCATGTTAATGTTCAATGTTAATTTTTAACTTTTCAGAACTATATTTTAATTTGCATTCTTTCCTGTTAACTTTCGGAGTGCATGTTAATGTACATTGTTGCATGTTAACTTTCAGTGTTACATGTTAATTTTCATCATTTCCTATTAACTCTCACTAGAACATGTTAACTTTCATCGTTATTTGTTAACTTTCATGATTACATGTTAGCTTTCACCCTATCATTTCAATATTTTGTTGTCTTTCATAACTATTATCCTTAAATTTTTTTTATTGTTTATCTAACTGATAGGTTTTTCGGTATCTTTTCAAGATTGTTTCTCAGCATAGCTGTGATTCTTTTAAGAGGGAAAGGAGATAGAGATGTTGCCCATTGAGGAACAACTTCATTTGTGGAGGAATGTTGCTAAATTCAATTGAAAATTACTTAATGTTATTAAGTGTATTAAGCGTTATTAGTGGGATGCTTATACAAAGGAGATACGAAGGCTTAACGAGAAATTGAAGTCCTATGAAGAGACCAGTGATCTCATTTACCCCAAAGAACTGGAGAAGAATGTAAAAAAGTTAATGGCACAGAATGATAGACATACTAAGGCTGCACAAAAGAAAAAGAAAATTGATTTACATTCTTTTGATCGGGGTGATGAAATTGGATGCTTCGATTATGGTGATGTAACCAATATTAGAAAGAAACTTCTCAAATTGCGGACGAGGTTGTGCAAAAGAAGAAGGAAGAAGAGAAAGTAGAAGAGAAAGAAGAAGTTGTGCAAGAAGAGAAAGAAGAAGAGAAGGAAGAAGGGAAAGAAGAGGATGCTGAGAATGTGGGGAAAGAGGAAGAGAAGAAAGCAGGGAAAGAAGATGTTGTGGAAGAAGAGAAAGAAGAAGAGAAGAAGGAGAACGTTGAGGAAGAAATAGCAATTGAGAAAGTCATCGCCTGAGTGGATATGAAAGTGTATCAGAGGAGGTTCAAGAAAGTAGCTTCAAAGCTGGGGACAAGGACGCCAAGTACCAGGATTAGGACGAGATCACAGCTAGTCCAAACCCCATTCACTGAAGGAAAGAAGAAGGGAATTGATGAAGAGATAATTGAAGTACGACACAAAACAATTGTTGAGAAAAAACAATCAATTACTACTACAAACTAGATGAATGTAACTAGGTTTTGATTAAGAACAGGAAAATCAAGAAGAATGAGGAAGCTCTTCTAAAGTTATTAAATGAGGGTATTCCTAAAGTTTCAGATTTTAGTATACGCCTAGTAGATAGTGAAGAAATTTTTATTCACAACTTTAGAATACCTGATCATGTAGCAGCAAAGCTCACACCAGATGCTCGCAAACTTTTACAATCAAAAATGCCATCAGTGAGTTTTATATGAAATTGTATGTTTACTTGTACATTACCTGTTAAGTATTATCCATAAATATTAACGTGTGTATATAACTGTTAAGGTTTATTGGTACATGTTAGCTTTGGACAACTATGTGTTAATTTTTGTAGCTTTTATGTTAACTTTCATACGTACATTGTAACTTTTATCTACAACTATTAACTTTTGTTATTTACCTGTTAATTATTTAAGGAAAGTATCAATTAGTGTATTTTCTAATTATTCTCCACAAATGTTAACGTTATATTTTTACCGTTACATTTCAGGAAGTCTATTATTATTGTCAATACTTTGAACGGTGGTATTAATACTTTAGAGCTTCTATATTTTCTTTGTGGAGGTCGTCTTAATGATCATGAAAGTTTATCTTCTTAAATGTATGCATAGTATCGTTTTAATTTTCATTCTTGCATGTTAATTTTGTATGTCACAGAAGTTTTGATAGATAGAATAAGTGCATGGTTAGAGAGGCCAGAAAATAGCTCACTGAACAATAAGTATGGAGTCGTATCAATTTTCTTTTGTGTAAGCACCAGATCAAACCCCTAACCATCATCACATCTATTTTATAATTGACATATCATTATCTTCTTTGAAATATAGCATAGTCTTTATGCCAAGACTCCTGATTTTTCATATCTATATGATTCGTTTATACAAAAACATATTGCTGCGGGCAAGAACATACTATTTGTCCCCTTTGTGCGTCAGGACCACCAGCATCTAGCCGAAGTTAGGTTGGATGAGGAAGTTGTTAAGCACTATAGCTCGGCTAGCCATAGTTATTACATTGAACCAGTGGATAAAGCAATCAATTTCATAGATCATAAGAAGTCTAGATTTGTTCCACAGAATGTTTGGAGAAAGTACAGATATGAAGACATGAGCAACAGTATGGATTGTTAATATTTCACAAATTTAATTTTTCCCTTATATCCAATAACATATATCTAACTATCTTGCTACTTTTTGCATGTAGTTATGACTGTGGGATTTACGTCTACTTGTATATGAGGGTTATACTCCTCAGTCTTGATACAAAGCAAGTAACTACTCCCAACGATTCATCTGATGTCATATGTGCCAGGCTTGCAGCTGAACTAATAATTGAAGGATGGGAACAGAAGAATCAAGAAGAGGCACTAGATAAGGATGATCCGAAAGTTGTTCTAAAAAATGATTGATTGTAAAAACTTGTATATGAGGAATATTTTGTGTTTAGTTTTGGGTGTGGTAACAGTACATGTGGATGACAAACAATGCAACAATTAATTTTTGTATTTTTCTTATTGTGTTTCTGGTATTTTTGCCACCAATTTGATACATTTATTGTTGATACCTCATATACTTAATAGGTAGCACCCAGAGTTAACAACTTCTAGTGAAAGTTAACAATAAACCACAAAACTTAACAGGTTCAAGTAAACGTTAACAGCAGACTGAGATAGTTAACAGGAAATAGAAATAGCCAACATATGGTAAACATGTACTTTATATTGATTAGTCTTACATTATTACAGCTGATACGTCTTAAATACACAATTTGAATAGTCTTACATTCTTAAAGCTTACAAAATTCTTCCACAATGTGTTACAAAAGTCTTGACAACCTATATTGCTCTATCAAAAGTATAGTTCTGCACAGCAATCCACACTAATCACCAATTAGATTTTTTTCTCACCAGCAGTTTGATATGTTTATTGTTAATACCATATATACTTAACAGGTAACACCCAGAGTTAATAAATATCAGTGAAAGTTAACAGGAAATAACAAAAGTTAATAGGTTTAAGTGAACATTAACATAAGATGGAGATAGTTGACAAGAAATAAAAATAGCCAACATATGGTAAACATGTATATTATAGTGAAAGTCTTACATTCTTATAACTGATATAGCTTTAATACACAATTTGATAAGTCTAACATTCTTAAAGCTTATAAAATTCTTTCACAATGCTCTACCAAAAGTATAGTACTGCTTAGCAATCCACATTAATCACCAATTGGTTCATTGCAAGCAGCTCAATTGTGACCTTCAGCTTTGCATCGAGAATATTTCACTGGATGTTTGCAAATGGTTCTATTATTTATACTTCTTCTTCTATTTCTTCCATTTCTTTAGTAGTAATTGGTGGCAATATCTCGATTTCATCTCTTGGCACACTTCGCTTCTCATAGTTTGCAATGGAATAAAGGACTTGCTCATAGCTCTTTTTAAATGCTTTCACAGACATAAACCAATCGTAATATTGGTAAACATCACTTTTCATATAAATTATGACTGCACAAGTATGCTTACAAGGAATACGTGTCACATCCCAAGCTCGGCAAGTGCATGTCTTCTTCTCCAAATCAACATGTGTAGTTCTATATGATTGCACTTTGAATATTTCATCTCTGAATTGTTTAACATCTAAGGTACATCCTTTTTCCATATTTTCTTTAAGGATCTGCTCAACTTTAGAACAAAAATAATCATTCCATTTTTCAGCCCTTATGCATTTGTTGTTCATGTGGACTATAATTTGTTTTCGGATATGCTCCACCATTTGTAGTACACATAACAATTGAGCTTCACGTATCTAGTTGTTAAAGGACTCTGTGACATTAGAGGTTACATGACCATATCTACAAATATTAAAATAATATATTGTATAAGTGTACTTCTTACCATATATATAATAAAATTAACAAGAAACTACAAACCTTAACAACTAAGCGTGAAAGTTAACATGTACCAGAAAAAATTCACACATAAGGAGGAAAGTTAACATGTAATGCTTATAGTTAATAGCTTCCGGCAAAAATTAACATATATGAGTAAGAGTTAACATCTACTGTAAAACATTATAATGATTGAAGGAAGTACCTAATTTCAAGGAAGAATGCATTTGCCCACTCTGGAGAGTACTTAATTGCAATGTCATATGCTGCGAGAGATATCTCATAAATTTCTTTCATATAATCATTCCATTCCGCTTAGATGTATTTATAACAAGTAGATTGGAGTAAATTCCCCAACACTTGAGTGTCCTTTGACTTCGTTCCCAAATCCTTTAGCTTTAGTCTAAAGGTTTCAACCAAATGTAGAACACATCTTGAGTGAATTGCTTCAGGAAAATATTCTTTCACAGCTTCTTGAATTCCCTTGTCGGCATCAGAAATTATAACCAATTGGTGGGGAGGATTCTATCGGTCAGCCCTTTCATACAGTATGGACCATAAGTCTTGTAGGAACCACCTCCAATTAGCTAAATTTTTTATCGCATATGCAATAAGCTAGTGGAAATATCGCTTGATCTCTGTCGTATGCTATGGCACTAAGGAGTATACCTTTGTATATGTCTTTCAAAAATGTCCCATCCAAAAATAATAGAGATCTGCATCCATTTAAGAAACCAATGATGCAAGCAGCATAACAAATGAAGAGTCTTGTGAACCTTCCTTCATTCTGTTCAATACAAATGTAGCTGTCTGGATTTGTTTCCTTTACCATGTGCTCATACCTATACATAAATGTCAAGAAATATCAGGTTAATAAAATACATTTGACCAAAAATAAAAAAAATCCAAAAAGTTAGCATCTAACTGTGATAACTAGCAGATACCACTTATAGTTAATAGCATTCACTTATAATCAACAACAAGCAGTGAAAATTAACAGGTATCCATGACAATTAACATCCAACCTGTAAAGTTAATATATTGCTGAGTAAATCAACAGCTAACAGTGTACGTTAAGTGTCTACAATAAAAATTAGTATATTAAATAACAAATCTGTAAATTTTACCATCTTAGTTGATCGTAAGACTCATAACTATCACCATATAACTCCTCTTGTGCTCTGTCTTTACCCCCACCATATCTTACTATAGTCAATCCTCAATCCATACTGAGTGAGAAACTCCTTTTGCACATCAATGGGGTGGATTTCAGGCCGAACCTTTAACACGAGGTGCAATTGAGATGCTATGAATTTGCGAGATGCCCGTGATCGACCTGACAAGTTACTATGTTGTCCACAACTGTATTTGTTCACAAACTTCTTGATAGAAATTATTTTTTTCATTTTTAACAGGAGAGGCAAACAACCTCTAAGGGAATCCATATGTTTCCTTATATTAACAAAAAACTCAGATACGTTTGATTTCATTCTTTGTAAATGCATAATCAAACTTTTTCACCATCGAATAGTATTGCAAAGCTAGACTTAATTCATTTACACTTTAAAATTGTTGAAAATTTTTAGTTAATGTTGTGTGCCACCATTGAGGAATGATGAAAGTGTTGTTGAGAATGTCATCTGATCTCATTACATTCTCACCAGACGGACAATTATTTGGGATCCTCTCTGAATTAGAAGTACTTCCTGAAGCAGTATGATTTTATTCTGAATTCAAATAAGTATCACTGCTGCACAAATTAATAAACCAGTCAGATTTTAAATTCAACTATAAAATTAACTTGTGATAGTGAAAATTAACAAGTTCACGTGTAAGTTATCAGGTAACAGTGATAGTTAACAGATGAAAAGAATAGTTAACAGATTTATGTGAAAGTTAACAGATAACTGTGATAGTTAATAGTAAACAACAAAAGTTAACAGGTTCACGTGAAAGTTAACAGGTAACTGTGATAGTTAACAAAAATTGTAATAGTTAATAGGGTCATGTGAAAGTTAACAGATAAATGTGATAGTTAACTGTCAACAGGAAAAGTTAACATGTACCTATTAAAGTTAACATTTAAGATTTGCTTGTAGTATGAAACCTGAAATCACAAAGTTTACATCACACAAACTCCAATTTTAACAACAGTTTAATGATTACTTACATTTCAGTTAGAACTTTCTGCATTTTTTTTCAGAAGTAGAACCCTCTATATCAACAATAGCTTGCATATGAATCTCCATACAACCAATATTTCAATTATGCTCCACCATGCACTTCAAATCGTCTTCATTCTCAATTGAAAACTCAAATTCGAGTGCCTCTCAAATTTATATACCAATGATAAAGCATCCTGAGAAACTTTCAGTCTTTCAGACACATCACAATTCAATTCAAAATAGCTTGTTTTAGAACTTAGCTTTGAGAATACAAGTTTCTCGCCTAAGGACACAATGCAAATATGGTCCTTGGCAGCCATAAGGGGTTGTTGAAAGTTATGAGGACACTTATGAGGAGTAATTGAGGGAATTTTTAGGACATAAGGGGTTGTTGAAAGTTTAAGAATAAAACCCTAATATCATAAATGAGAGAGTGAGAGAGTTAACCAATAAAATAGATAACATAAGATGACATAGAGTAGTAATGGAGGAAGCCGAGACTTTTTCCCTCCATTTTCAATGTCACTTCCAATTTATTGCGATTGCACATAAACCCCCAAAGATGGGCTTCCGTGAGAAGAGAGCATTTTCGGAAGAGGAGAACAAATACAACATACACATGTATACAAATGAGCTTTTGCGGTTGGGCCATATTTTGTTGGGTCTTTTGGGACTAAACAAATTGGGGAAAAGTCCATGGGGCTGGGCTACAAGAGATTTTTTGTTTTGAAGCCTTAACACAATTTTTCCTTATTTTATTATATTTATATTCATAAATAAAGATAATAGATGATATTATGAAATATGCTCACCTCTTAAACTATAGTTATAATTAAAGAGGCAAATGTCAATTTTGCATAAGTGACCAAGCTAGCAAATATCTTAAAAAATCATAGAATTTGCACAACTCGTAGAAATACCCAAAAAAAAATAAGTTAAAGATTTTTTAAAAAATCAACCTACAAAATTAGTAGAAATATCCAAGAGACTTTCATAAAATGTATATTTTGCGTCAAAATCAAAAAGATTTCAAAATATTAAAAATTTTATAGAAAAGTCCTAGATTATTAAAAAATTTGCAGAAAATCTAAAAGAATTCTTTACATTTTAAATTATTCTAATTAAAAGAAATATATCTAATATGATTTCATTACGATCATGTTCTAATTAATTCAAATATCTTTAATAAGATACGAGCTATAGATGATTTTTTAATCTCCACGTTCAACCATTTATCAAGAAATTATGAAATAAAAAATATCAGAACTTAAAAAGTTTATTTACTAGAGAAAATATGTAAAGATTTAAATTTGGTACCTGACAAGTAAAAAAATAGAACTTTTTACCTTATCATTCATTTCTTTATATTTAAACTTAAAAACTAAAAATGAATATTTTTAGATGATATTATGAAATATTCTCACCTCTTAAATTATCATCATAAGTAAGGAGACAAATCATAGTCCGTTTAAAAGCGTGAGTTAAATTCATTCTATGATCAACATTACCCTTAACTATTTGGTGTATTACATTCCAATCATATCCTAAGTAATAATAAATAATAAATTTATTTGTTATTACCGCTTTAAAGAAATTATCTCTCCTTTATATATTAAGAGAAGTTGGTATTTTATTATTCAAAACCTCCAATCTCAAAAAAAATCTAATCATATATTTACTTAAGAATTCTCATCAAATTAAAACTATCCATAATTAAAAACTTTTAATAAACAAATATTTTATAATTCTAATTAAATTATAACTATCCATAATTTAAAAAAATTTTGCCCTAACAAATTCAATGAAAACCTATTAGAAAATTACAAAAAAACATTCCAAAAATTATGAAAATAACATATATCAACTTGAAAATCAATAATTGCAAAAAATAATTCAAAACTTAAAAATTACAAACAAACCCTAAAAATTCATAAATTAGAAACAATCTGCAAAAAATTTTAAAATTAGAAACAACCCCTTGAAAACTCAATAAAACTAGAAACTTTCCCTTTAAAATCTAAAAATTATAAAAACCTCTGAAAATATGAAAATTACAAACAATTACATAAAAATCTAAATATTACCAATAACCTAGAAAATACAAAATTTCAAGCAAGCCTCCTAAAATATAAAAATTGCAAACAAACCCTAAAAATTTAAAGATTATAAAAAACCACCTGAAAACTTCAACGATTACAAATATTAATGATTCCTCTATAATGTGAAAAATTGCACACAGTCTCCTAAAAGATCTAAAAATTATAAAAATAAAAATCCTTTAAAAAATCTAAACATTATAAAAAACTTTTTTGTGGTTTTCCTACCAAAAGTTATTGGGGGTTAAAAAAAAACTTAAAAATTATTACGGGTTCTCTATTAAAATTTAGTTGGGGATGTTCTAGTTATTTGACTGCACATGAATTAATGGTGTTAATTTTGAGGGGTTTCTACCAACATTTATTGAGGATTTAGTGAGTTTCAGAGATATTTCAGGTTTGATGTCAATCATCCAAACTTATTCAGGATTCTGAATATTTACCCATATATTTTCTAATTTTTATTGAGAAGATAAGTAGACTGTTATAGAAATTTTACCTAATGTTGGTAGTTGTACATTCATACTGTTGGGGAATCTTGTCCAAATGTTATTAAGTTTCATTGAATCAAATGGGTTAATAATAGAGGTTAGTTCATTTATTATAAAAAAAAAAGGGGTTAGCTTGTTTAGACCAACCCGACCCATTACCTGCTTGATGTCAATTCATGCTGATTTAGACTTGTAAGTATCATGGATTTAGTGCTCCATAATCCAATATGTCTTTGTTGGAGGTTAAACCGTCACTTTAACCCAAAATATCTCAGTTGTATTTATTAATATATGTGCTTTTTTTTGTTAACATTAATATATGTGCAACTGTTGATACAAGAAATGTGATAGAGTTGATATGTAGCTTTGGGGCATGCATGTTAACTGGTTTAGCTCCGAACAGCGAAATCTTAATGAATTGATAAAGAAGATAACAGTATTTTAGGATAGGCGAGATATTGGTACTTTAGAGTAGGAAACCTAGAGGTTTCCCTAAAGAAGTCCCAGTATCGCACAAAATTGTTAGATTCAAATGACCGAATGATCCATAGGCCTGTTCAAATGGGCCGGCGCGGCCCGTCCCGAGCCCGGATTTCCGGGCCGGGCCAGGCACCGGGGGGTACATGGACTCGGACCCGATGGGTCTAGGCCGGCCCAGAAGTTCCCTTATTTTTTTCCCCTTTATTTAAAAATCAGTTTTTTTAGAAAAAATATTTTAAGAGTAATTAAAAATAAAATATGCGAAATTTTAATAAAAAATCAATTATATTATTAATCATTTATAATTATACAATTTGTAAATATAAATATCCTACAAATGAAATGATAAAAAAAATAAGTCTTTATTATTAATCACTAACAATTACAAATTTTTTTCGAATTTGTTGCATCACAATATATGAATATATCCCAACTAGGTTGGCACCTGCTCATCTATATCACTATCATTTGTAACTTTTTCCAAAATAAAAATTTACAGCTAAGAAATAAAAATTATAAACTAATTAGTAACTTCTACTCTCTAATCTTTATCTCCTAATGTCAACTCATTAAGTCTATCTTCAATACTAGTCATCCGATCAATTCCTTGAGTTATCTTCTTAGGCCTCCACCAATCTTGTAAGCACATTACCGCCTAGATTGTAGACGGATCTAACGATATTCTGTGGTCGTTGATCAAACATCCTGATGTGCTGAAAGTAGATTCCGAAGCTATAAACCTGCACTGTTAGTAAGTCACGAACCATGATGGAAAGTATAGAATATAAAACTGTTCCATATACTCTCAACCATTGCAAAATATCAAAATCACTATTTTGATCATTAACTAAAGGTGCAGTTAAATATTGTTTAATTTCAGAAATTTGGGTTGATGATGACCCAGATCTAGATCCACCCACCAGTTTGCCTCGCTATCATTTGCCGCATATCAAAACTCTTACCTTTGCCTCGGCTTGAACTCGTAGAAGCAGAACATGTAGGTTGATGTGTACCTACACCATATCTACTTGCATACTCCTCATATAATTTTTAAAAATAATATTTAATAGTATTATGATGTCTATTATCATGTTCTCATATAAATCATTTAATAAATTTTGAAGGCTAACATCCTTCAAACATGGATCAATAAAACTCCCAAACCAGAAATAATAGGAATAGGCCTAAAATACTTATTAAATTTACTTTCCATTTGAAAAATCATATTTCTAAAATAATCATCCATACGATAATTATTAAAAAAAGTTTGAATATTTAAAACTTGTATAGCAGCTTGAATAATAGTTGGATAATAACAACTAGATAATAACATTGTAGCATCATAAAAAATTTGTAACATTTCTTTTACAATATATATAATTGTTCATTCATCATCAGTTATTCCATACATACTACTAGAGCTAGAACTAGAAGTATAAAAAGTAATAAAATTATTTATAATTTCTTTATACTCTATTACTACAGTTAATATTGCATAGGTAGAATTCCACCTATGGTCAATTTTTTTTTAGAATTAATTTGAGTTTCAAATTTTTCTTCTTTTACACAATTGTTTCCATCTTTTAAGTCTTTGTTCAGAAGCATTATGAGCATAAGCTATAGCCCAAACATTTTCTATCATGGGTTTAATTTCATTAAATTCATTTTGAATAATTAAATTTAATATATGACACATGCATCTAATATGAGAAATATCACCCTGACATGGCAATAAAAAGATGATTTGATATGATCTACAACTACATTATTATGACTTGCATTATCTAGTGAAAGAGAAAATATTTTTTCAGAAATTTTTAAGTTAGAAAGTTCATCTATTACTAAATTTGCAATATTAACACCAGTGTATGAATCTTCAAATGAAATAAAATAAATAACTCTTTTAAACATTTGCCAAGTATCATCAACCCAATGTGCTGTGATACATAAATAACCAGTTTGTGCTCTAGATATCTAAATATCAGAAGTTAAAGATAATTTACAGTTTAAGTTTTGAAAATAAGAAATTATTTTTATTTGTTCCTCGTGATAATATTTGAAAATATCACGTTGATAAGAGCGACGATAAACTTTTTAAATGAGGGATAAAAACTATCTATAATCATATCCTCAAATTCATCATCTTCTACTAATTTAAATGGTAGGTTTTTAAGTATGATAAACCTGATGACGTATTTCCTGACTTTAATTGCGTCGTAATTCCAAGCTCCGAGGCTACCGAAGGTTGATGATTGGGCGAGTATAGATTGACGGATGTCTCCTTGAGACGTTGCCGCTGGAGCTCGGTTGTATTTTTCCAAATGGCGCTTGAGGTGATTGGTACTGCTCTTTTGATGAGCTTGAAAAATATGGCCGCACAATGCGCATTTAGCCTTTTGGGTGAGAAGTTTACCGTGTTGATCCTTAGTGACTTCTATCTTTTTGAAAAAATTCCACATGTCAGATCTTGGCCTTTTAGGAGGCCTAGGTGCGGCATCATTGCCACCAGATTCGAGATCAACATTGGTAAGAGGAGTAGCTATACCTCCTGTATGTGTAGTAGGAGTAGGACTTATTTCAGTATCATGAGTTGGAATTTGCCTTTCATAATCGGAGGAGGAAGCCATTTGTTCGGAGAATCAAAGAGTATAAGAGAGTATTAGAGAGTATAGGAGAGTATAAGAGAGTATTAGAGAGAAGTAGATGAGTTTTTTATGAGAAAAACAAATGAAAACCCTCTCTATTTATAGAGACAGCCCCCTAGCCAAATGACCAAAATACCCTCAAATTTTAATTTTTTGACCGTTTTAGGGTATTTTAGTCAAAAAGCTAAAAATGGTCGTTATTGTGGGCCGGACCAGGCCGGGCCCAGCTCTCCCCGGTCAAAA
This sequence comes from Asparagus racemosus, assembly GCA_037177215.1. Taxonomy (NCBI): domain Eukaryota; kingdom Viridiplantae; phylum Streptophyta; class Magnoliopsida; order Asparagales; family Asparagaceae; genus Asparagus; species Asparagus racemosus. The sequence goes on along the minus strand of JBAKGM010000081.1, from coordinate 17,130,025 downwards.
CGGTCACAAAAACGACCATTGTGACCAGGCCGAGCCGGGCCGCCTGGTCAAATGGTCTCTTTTTGACTATGTTGACCGGGCCGGGTTGGGCCGCCCGATCAAATGGTCATTTTTTTGACCGTTTAGACCAGGCCGGGCTTGACCCGGCCCGGTCGAATTGTCTCGGACCCAGGTATCCGACCCGGTCATTTTTTTGGTCAGGCCGAGTCCGGTGCGGGTTTTGGCGAATTGGCCCTGGCCTGGGTCCAGGCTCTGGCCAGGTCAACCCGGTCGGGCCCAGTCTAGGCACCAGGCCGGGCCTGAGGCCCGGGCCGTGGACAATTGTAGACAGCCCTACTGATATAGTTAGACAAACAAAGCACACGAAATAACATATTTAATTATATGCAAAGAATACTTTCAGGATGCTTTAGTACGGTTTTTTTCCCACAGAAATTTCAATGTCGAAGAATAAAACCTAATTAAATTTCGAAAAAAAAAAGAGAAGGAAGGCTCAAATACATTTAACATAAGCTTTTGTTTCAGCATAAAATAATTGGAAATGTATTACATAATTTTTTGGGTAATTTACATTAAACCCCCAATAACTTTTAGCATTTGCAATAAACCCCCAATGACTTCTAAAATCGCACTAAACACCCGATAACTATTGGAATTTTTAAAAAAGCCCAATAAATTTCCATATTTTGAAATAATCCTCATGATGGCATCAATCTACATTTAGGATCTAAATGTGTCACTAATATAAAATATGGTCTGACGCCACCATGGGGGTTATCTATAAAATAAAAAAACTTACCATTCTGCAATTCCAATAGCTACTGGGAGTTTAGTGTGATTTTAGAAGTTATTGGGGATTTACTGCAGAACAATTAAAGTTCTTAGGGTTTTAGGGTAATTTACCTTTTTTTTTTTTTTTTTGGCCCCCTCTTTTGCTCTTGAAAGAGGACAACGCAACAAAGCTTCGGAGCAACTTCAAATTCACCTGTTAAGCACAATCTGAGGGCCTGCTATGTGTATTCTTACAATTCTTGGCTTGAGGGCCGTTACGTCAAGGATTACGGGCCAACTAAACTGCAACGAGATCCAACCAAGAACGTTTGCATTCAGACCCTAAACATTATTAGTTTGATGTTCGAACCAAAACTAGTCTAGAACAGTCACGGATCCAGAAATACTTTTTTAGAAGGGCGGATGAATATATGCAAGTACTGATAATAAGCTAAACTCAAATGGAATAAGCTATTGCCTAGAAAAGGGCTCAAATGGAGTGCTAATTATTGGTTATATAAGAAAGTATTGGCGATTGTGATGCGAATTTTTAAAAAGTATGAGGACGAGATTGAAATTTTAGAAGAGTTTAAAATGTAATTATAAAATTTTAAGCAGTGCGACTGCACCCTAAGCCATAACATAGTTGCGCCCCCGTCAAGAACTCCTGTACCACATTGCAATTTTCTTTCTCCAAACACTTATAACTTCATCACTCTATTTATTTTAAATTACTTTTCACGGAAGGATTTGGTAGTCATATTAGGAAAATAATCCTTAGCATCATTGTGAAGTTTTGCACCTAAATCCTGGTAATTAAAGGATGCGAGATATTTGCATAAAAGAATGGATTTGAAACTTGCAATTGATATTGGTGCAACTTGATTATAATTAAAAGTTGGCTAAGCTGCACTTAATACTCTATTATTTCATCATCTTTACACTAGGTATCCTAAATTGTAAAAAATAGCAAATAAATATCCTAAGTTGTTAACCGTTAGAATAAGACAAAAACCATTAAAAACACTGCTATGAAAAAAATACGCCTCCATAGAAATGAATGTAGAATCATATCATATCCCTTATACAAGTGTAAGTTTGGGAAAACTTTCCATGGACAAAAATAATATTTATCCTTTTAGATATCACATTGTTATCCTATCCTAATTAATATAAATAACACTAATGAGATATTATGGTAAAAATATTTAAGTAGATAGTAATTTTACATAAAAAATAAGAATTGATAAGTGTTGGTTTTTATCTTTATATCTAATTATTTAAGTGTTATCTTTATATTTAATTATTTAAGTTAATTAGTAAAGAGATAAATATTTGCTATCTAATCTTAATATCTTTAAATAACGAAATAAGAAAATGATAAAAAGGAGTTAGTTTTTATCTTTAATTATCTATAATAATTAGTAAAGACATGAAAAATTATTATTTTATCCTAATATTTTTAAATTACAACATCATGATAAAATACAAGGATTTGATAATTAAGAATTATTTTTATCTTTAAATTTTATTGTCTATAATAAATATTAAAGAAACAAAAAGTTGTCAAATATTACATGTTTTAGGGTTATGCATGTAAAAACTCCAACTTCATTTTATTTATTTAGCCCTACTTATTTTTATTTGGAAAAACTCTGTTATGGGTATGCACAGATCAAACTTTAAATTGAATAAAATCGCCGTACTTTAAATTCAACAAAATCCCCTTCATAGGCCAATTATATTTAGGTCGATCTAGAGTTATAAGCCTTTACAGATATCCCTTTTAATACCTACTATTATCAAACTCAAATTGTGTAAATTAAACATGTGACAAGCATGTGCTCGCACATGGTTGTTTATAAGTGTCAGGGTTTTTGTATGTCATTCTTGGACTTTTGAGGTGGTTGTTTGAAATTTTCAAATTTTAAAAGAGGTTGTTTGTAATTTTTGACTTTTGCATAGAACTACTTTTAACATTCAAATTTTTTGGATAATTGTTTGTAATTTTTAAACTCTAATTGTTTGCATGCAATTTTTAGATTTTTCAAAACGATTTTTTACAATTTTAGATTTGAAGAGGGTTTCTTGTAAATTTTATATTTTTAGGGGCTTGTTTGTAGTTTTTTTGGGTTTGTCTATCACTTCATGGATTTATCTATAATAGGATTGATTTTAGGGGTGTATATCATATCGTACTCCTCTAAGAAGTTTGAGTTCAGAAATAAAATCCAGTTTTAAACTACATCTTTAAATATTCTAACTACCTCCACATGAGCAGCTTTTACTTTAAACGTAATTATCTCAATCTCTTGTGAACATATATTCAAACTTGCAAAATAACCCTAAATATTTAAAATTAATATAAACTTCCAAAAAACTACAAACCTACAAACAATATACTAAGAATCTAAGAATTACAAACAGTTCCTTGAAACTTTATGGAATTTGCAAAATGCACCCTCACAATTTTGTAAATTGTAAAAACCCTCAAATATACAAAATTTACAAAAAAACACTATCAAAATTTCAAATCTAACAGCATATTAAAAATATCCGAATTACAAACAGCCTCCTAAATAATTTGTAATTTGCAGAAAATTTCTTGAAAGTTTCAAATATTATAAGAACACCTTGAGAATTTCAAACCTAATAATACGCAGAAAACATAAGAATTACAAATAGCCCCTAAATAATTTACAATATGCGGAAAACATTCTGAAAGTTTACAAATTACAAAAAACTATCAAAACTCAAAATTTACAAAGAAACACCTTGAGAATTCTAAACCTACTAAAACTACGTTGAAAATATAGGAATTACACATCACCCCCTAAACATTTAGAATTTGTAGAGAACATCCTGAAAGTTTCAAAAAATTATAAACAAATTCCCTAAAAATTCAAAATTATAAAAAAAACCCTTAAAAATCAAAGATACAAACAGTACATTGAAAATCTATAAACTTGAAATCTTCAAAAAATACCCTAACAGTTTAGAAAATTGTAAAGAACACCCTAAGAATTAAAAAGTTTCGTGGCGAGTTTTGCAATTCTTTGACTTTCAATATAATGTTTGAAATTTTTGAAATTTTTAGTGTATATTTGTAATGTTTTGAATTTCTAGGGCATTCTGTATGATTTTAGAAACTTTTGTTATTATTATTATTTTTTTGTAGTTTTCTAAACTTTCAGGGTGTTTTCAACTTAATGCCTAGATAGTCAAGCAATGATGACAATCTTTAAGAGGAAGTGGTTCTTAAGAGGCCATGGTTATAGAAGTATGCACATCAATTATTCTAGGCAATACTTTATGTATGCAAAATGTTTCGGACAATCTATATCATAGTTTGGTCTTATGTGGAGACGGATTCAATGAATATGTTTAGAGAAGTTTAACAGTTAAGCAATTCGCAATCTGTAGAAAATGTTGGATATCATGTCTCCAAAGATTTTGTTTTGATGATAACAATTTATATTATGTGTGTATGTGTGCTATAT
>JBAKGM010000081.1:17106424-17122290 GCA_037177215.1 Asparagus racemosus | reverse complement strand
GAGACCGTCTTTCAGTCTTAAATTCTCATGTGAGGTGGCACCCAACGATTTTCATATAGTGATTAAACAAAAAATCTTTTTGGGTACCAACAATTACATTGATGTCCCTAGAATCTATTTATTTTTTCCTTCTCAAAGTTATCCGTACAGATGCAATCACTAACTTAAGAATCACGCACGTAGATATGTGGACTCAGATAATAACATCGTACTTCTGAGTACCTAAATGTAATTAGTTCTGATTTTATTCTTCATACTAATTACCAGTAAAATTTTAATAACAAATGAAAAAAGTTGTTTTGCTCTCATATAATTTCAAAAAGAAGAGACTGGGGTAAAGGATCCTCCATGATTGGTTGATTTTCTAGAATGAGAGAAAAGAAAATATAATAAGGAAATAATTAAAAGTTGATTTTCATCAATTTTATTAAAAAATAATAAAATAAATTTATTTTAAAATAAATCACATCATCCAATAATACTGTAACAACTCATTTCATTTCATCTTGTTTTAAATTTTAAGGAGTGAACCAAATAAAAAAATCTATTATAAAAAATAAGTTTTTTTTATTAGCCAACCGAACAGCCCCTAATGGTATAGAAGATAAGTACATCACCTAGTGAACCGATATCTTGATCGCTCTTCAAGAAAACATTATGGGATCAGATTCTCGAGCTTTGTATTTGTCATGTCATATCAACAGATATGAAATCTTGTGTTCAGTTAATACAGATCTCAAACTTTACTTTCAATTTCCAAAAGCCAAAGATGAACTTGGTTATCAAAAAAGCCCCATATGTATCTCAAATTTTCATATTCAACCTAAGATGAACCCAAAATCTGCCCACAGATTGCGGGATATATTTATGAAATTTCTTATATTTTTTTATAGAACCTGTGAGGTCAAAAAAAAAAACTCCAGTGTTTTATTAAAAATAGTAATAATTAAACAAGATTGTTATATTGGTCCGCCAAAACACTTATATTTTAAAGGGTAAATTACAAATAACATCCTCATCAATATACTCAATAGTCCTGAGATTGCTAATTATTATTCTTCTAGCACATATCTCCTCTTGATTCATAAGGGAGAAGGAAATTATTTGTGCAAATTTAAGAGTGGTAAGTGGTAATAAAGTGGTTGATGAGTAGCAAGTCACGTAATGAATAAGGAGGGTTATATGCGATTTACCTTATTTCTAATAGTTCCTCCAGTCTCATAAGTTGTTCAAATAAGTCTCGCATCGTATGAAGCTGTTATTTTTAACTCCCAAAAAACTTAACATTGGTAAAGTTTCTCATTATGCTCTCATCTTCTTTACCAATTCACAATTGTGTTAGCTCGACACCTTTGAATATGAAATCATTAGAAAAGACAAGTTTATATAAATACTAGGAGAAGAGGAAAACAGGTGGGGGGAATGAAAAGGTTAGAAAAATTAAGGATTTATGTTGAATTTTTTAATGGGCTGAGGCAGATGAGAATACAATCTGTGTATAAATGAAAACTTGTGAAGAAAGATGTAATAAATAACAACTCTTCCGGTCCCTGCCAAGGATTGTATATTTACTAACAATAATTATAATTATGTTGGCCGTTCAGCCTTCCAGAGAAAAATTGATTAGCCCGGGGCCTTCGCCCTTGACCTTCCCACTTTTGATATCTTCAATAAAAAATTATTTAATTAGATCCGAGCGCTGCTGTTGGGAGAAAGTATCAAGTACATTATTCAATCAATTAGATATCAATCAAGTCCAGGTATTTTTATCTATACACCTCCAAATTAATCATATTTGCAGATTTAACTTCTGAATCAAGATATTTCATATTACACCTCTACATTTCATCACATTGAGTTAACGTCCTCCGGTTATAAATGGCGGAGCAGGAAAAATTCATCTAAACAATTAACTCGAAAATTGGCAATATCTTGAAAATATTTCTCAACAAAACTTTTTCGAGATATTTTAACTTCATGTGATTTAATCGAGTGTAAACTAGCAACGGTAATTTTCAAAATATTGTATGCACAAGGAAGCTGAATAAAAGGTTTAAGAAAGTTGATCTCTCTTAAACTTGGACTAGTCTAGTCTAACTTTCGAAACAACATGCATAGATTAACAGGAGAAAATAATAATGCATAATAATTTTTCGGTTTAGCCATCAAGAAGCATAATTCAAAGTGAAAACAAACTAATTTCTCCATCAAGAGAGAAAATTCACCTCAGGCGTCCAATTATGCCAACGCGATTAGCACCTCAGCCTTCCCCTCTCTCAGAGACATATCAACAAACAGATAGACATCGCTGACAAAATCCCCCCCAGAACAAGTTTAAAACAAGTAGCATACGAAGTAAAGGGAAGCTTTACTAATTCAAGCATCCCCAGCTTCGCGCATCGCGACAGCAGCCTCGACCGAAGCATAAAAACCCTCGGCCCCACGGACGAAAACTACAGCACCATCGCGCAGCTGGCTCGCAGTACCAAGGCACCGGACGAAATCGTCCTCGGCACAGACGACGCTCAGTATCTCATCCACCTTAGCCTTCATCCGGGCGCCGCACGCGCGGAGACGGTCGACGTCCATACCGTCCCAGTCGTCCGATTCGTCGCATATAGCCTCGATGCTCCGTCTGGCCTCGATAAATTTGCGCATCCTGCGGTCGGTTTCGCCGCGCAAACGTCGGTGGATGATGGGTTGGATTAGGGAGGACCAGAGGTTGGATACGCACTTGAATCTGGCCAGGGATTTTAGTGGGAGGCGATTGAGTATCTCTTGGATAATCTCCGTTGGAACGTGAATGTGAGTCTTCTTGTTCTTCTGCTGTACTTGTTGAATCGGATCCTCCATGATCTCGACCGCGAATACCCCAAAACCATCGCCGGGTGATTTATCCCCCGGCGTTTTGTAGATAGCGGCCTCTTGAATCTTTCATAATTTCATGTTAGTCCCTCAACTTATTAAAATTGCCTATCGTGTCCATCAAATCATTAAGTATCATACATGCAGTTTGGTCCACGTATTTAATTTATGTTAGGGTGTGTTGGCAATTCTTGAAAGAATTTTTGTTTAGCAAACAATAGAGCCTGATTTGACCCTGTTGTCATAGGTCAAAATCTTAAACCAGTTTTCTTTTAGACCACGGGGGCTAGTCCAAAAAAAAAAAATGGTTTAGCAAAAAACTGGGTCAGGACTGGTCATGACCTAGTTTTGTGTAGTTTGCCAAACACACCCTTAGACTTACTTCCAAATAAGACTTTTGCGGTGAAGTTCAATTTATACCCCTCAATTATGTCTAGTCACATGTTTTAACATGCAAATTGAAAACTGAAGTCATAATCTTTTATCTTCTCCAATCATAAGACTATCAAAACATATTCCTTGTCTTTGTTAATGGCCCATTTCTCTCAAAAACAATCGCCGTCGGATGTTTTAGTAATTGATAATGTTGGATTAAAACCTAACCCCAACTATGGATTGCAATTATTCTTCAACAAGCTAAAAAAGAGCTTGTCCTATACATACTGTTGTTCCGACAAACTAAAGAAACTAAGGCCTGTTTGGTTAGCTAGGAAACTCAGCCCGCAATACCTAATATAGGAAATCCCAATTCCGCTCTTTTGGAGTGGAAATAGACTGGAAATGAGTGATATAATATTAAAAACTTAGTTAACTTGATTGTTGGACTTAACTTTTTGGGTAAAGAGAGCATTTCGGTTTCCTACTTTTTGGTTCTTAACAACTCATGAATGAGAAATTGTTGCTTTCCCTCATTGTTTTCTGTGTGATTTTTAGCGAAACAAACAAAAAGCAAATAATTATAGAAAACCTATGTAAAAACCACAGAAATGCTATTTCCACACGAAAATGTGGTTTACTAATATTTTAGGAAACGAACCAAACGTGCCCTAACATAATAAAGATTGACATCCCCTTTTCCTCATACCCAAAAAAAAAAGGGCCTCCCTCATGCCCCACCAGAGATGCTGCTGATCAAACAGAAAAGATGACAAATTGTCAAATTCGGTAGCTCGAGAATGTTGAATTCACATAAGCTACTGTCAATTGTCAAATTCCTTCAAACGCCCTCGTCATAGAGGGTGGATATCTAATTCAAAACTCTTCGAAGAGTAATGCCCATTTCACCAATCTCCTTTGAATATTAATTTGAATCCACGTTTACAGAGTGGATCAAACTGTAGTTTTCTAGTCCATTATCTGAAGGTCTGCACCAGTAGGAAATGGGTTTCAAATTTATAAACTTAATTTATGATCAAATCCCAAATTATATCTCTGTCAGGCTTAGAATAAGTAATAGAGCGTAAATTTCAGAAAACATCCCTGAACTTACGCAAGCATTCAAAAATTCACATATTTATGTATTTCTTTGCATTGTGTCCATATAATTAGCAATTTCAAGTTAAGTGAATCAGTACTCGAAACAACATGAGCTATATCCGAAGGTAAGCAACGAAATGATGCCTCATCTTTTCCCTCGTTTTTCTATTTCTCCATAACCTCCTTTCTTGAGAATCTAGATAAGTTTGCCAATCTTGCAAACATTTGCCTGATTTCATGTTCACTTTTACTTATTTTCCATTCTCAGCAAATTTCTTTTCCCTTTCTTTCCCTTTTTTTCCTTTGCAGATCATGTCTAACAGAAGATGATGCTGAAGAGATGCACTGTATTATGGGTGAGTACAAGTTAACTATCCATAGCCTCTCTCTTTTACAATTTAATCGCATGGCAGCACTCTCTTTATTGCAAATCTTGCTTGTTAATCTTTTCTTCTTTACTGTGTCCTGACAAAGTACTTAGCACTAGAGAATAGTTAGAGAACAGTTAGAGAGTAGTCTCACAAGACACCCCAATTCTCATACAACTTTCCATGATGAACAATTTTTTGCAGAATTATCACCCTGCAGTAAAACCCGGGACCAAAATGTCACTGATAAGATTGAGTACAAGAGTTTGGTGTATTGTCTTTTTTTTTAATTTCATGATTGAGATTCTCATGGTCACCATATTATTGTCAATGAGACTAGAGGAAGCAAGTAAGCAAGTGTGTTTAACATTTAATTAAGCAATACAACTACAGAAAGCGAGCACTTTAAGTAGAATAATGAGTTAAAACAAATGGCTAAAGGCTTAAAGGGGCAAATATGTTTCTTCTTCTACGACTACAATATTAATACATTTGAAAGGGAGACATTTTGCACTAGTGTTCCCTGAACCAGCCCTGATCTGCAGCAAAAGAAAAGGATCCACTTTTGAACATTCTCATCTCTCCCTATCTTTTTTATTCCTAGAGGTAGACAAGAGCATTTATTGTTTAGCTTTGCGTAAACTAGTTTAGATGATAGAACTTTAACAGTCCATTAAGCAATCATTTCAATGGTTCACAACGCCTGAAACCGGGTTGTTTCCCTTAAGCACATTGCAGCTGTAAGGGGTCCTAATTGATCCAAAACAGTGAGCATTAGGAAAGTGCAAATTTTAAATTTGATATCAATTTTTGGAAAGGAGAGCAAAAAGATCGCGTTGGAAGGAACAATAATCTTATGGAAATAATGATTCATTTTTAGATGGAAGATTCGGAATAGCTGCTTCAGCGTCTCCCTGAATTACAACTTCAAACAAGTTCACGCCAGCTAACAATGAAAGCCCTACAGTAGAAAATTATTAACAATTTTGTTTAGAATTCGTATTTAAACTTGTGTGGTAATAAATGGCAGTATATAGTCTACGAGCTTAATCAGGCTTATTGCTCTAGAATGCTTATCCATCCATTTGGGGAGCCATACAAGTACTAAAGACTGAAATGAAAATGAATTTAGAGGTAAGAGTACAAATCTTTAATATTTCTATGAACATTTTCATATTCGACAAGGATATTACTGAAGAAGGAAAAGGGAAAACGATAGCAACTGGATCAGTATCGGTATCAATTTACTAAAAGATGTTTGAGACTTGCATCCACAAAAGCAATAATGCTAATGAGGTTATGCTCTTCATTCTTGTTTCTAGAAGGCATTAACTGTAGGTCACATTGTGATAAGGTAGTCCTAATTGCTTAGCTTTTCTCCATGGTACTTTAACCAAAACCAAGTAATGCCTTCACTCAGTTTACACCGTCCAAATGGGATAGAATCTTGATTCATGAAAGGCCCCCTCGCCCCTCTAACTCTAGGGGGCTTATAAATACAAGAGAGCAGCACTTCTCTCCATCAAACCAAGGCAATTAGCTCTACATAGTCAGCACAAAGAGCACTACTACTGTTTTCAGAGTCTTTTTCGAGTCACGGAGAGAGCAGCAACAATGGGGAAGTCCTCATTCTTCTGCTGCTTCTCTGGATAAAGTTACAGAGATGATGATCTTGATTGGTCTCCTGGATGATACCGTAGGAAGATCCGGCCGAGTGATTATGATAGAGGCTGGTGGGTTGGTGAGCCTGATGTGGACACTAAAGCTACACGCTTCATTGCTAAGATCCGTAGGAGTCGATTCACTGACTGAAAACTCTTCTTCTATGTATTTTCTTTTCATCATTCCTTGTGTTTCTTTTGTATCCTAGCAGTTAGCTTTCTTCTTTGTGTTTGTTAGCAGTTACTGTCATCAATTATGAATAATAACAACTGGCATTTGTTTCTGAACTTCGTGTGCGCTGATTTCATGGTACATTTGTGTTAGAATATAAAAATATAATCATCGACCCTCACCATAACTTCGGAGCTATGGCGTTAGAGTGACTCAATTTAAGATTCTCACATTGCAATGTCTAAGAGTGAACTTTTGACGACAGTACAGTAGATATGATAGGAACCGCAATTACCATATGTAGGCATATGCTTGTTAACATTTAACTTGTGGTTAATTTCAGCAAACCTCCCTAAACTAATCAGTACAATTTAAAAAAAAAAATCTCCCACAAGTTTGTAATTCATCAACACACTCCCTCTAATGTCTTATTCCTATATTTGAGCAGACTGTTGCTCAACGGTGTTAATTATTAATTTTTAAGGACTATCATGCCCTTAATAATTTATCAATATATGTTTAAAGATAAAATATCACTAACCCTAATCTTCTGAAATTGCGGATATCAGTTAGTTATATAAAAAAGCCGACCACTTCTTGAGGAATTTTGCGGAACAAGTTAGAAGTTTGCGGTACGCTGGTGGGGCCCATCAAGCAGTGGCTAATATATGTTTTTAGTATCTGGTGGGACTCCCGGTTAGTTATGTGTAACTGGGCTTGTGATTTCCTAGTGAGGTTAAGTAATAAATAATACATATTTGCTTAAATACAAGTTTCGTCCCCATTTACTTTGAAACCGACATGGTTCTAAACATTATTATACACCCAAAACATAATGTCTATTTACATACAATATAGCGTATACCTATATAATATATATAATATATAATATAAAGTGCAAAGCAACATACTACGATAGATAGATATATACTGTCGATTTCTTAGTTATGTGCTATAGGATGTGTAGCTAATTTTTCGTAGACTAAGCTTTGTATTTTATATTTTGGGTTTAAATATAAATAAACTTTGCATTTTGAGTGTATTAAAACAATATAGTACTATGTGCGTTTTAAAGTAAACGGGAGTAAAAACTTTGGGCACTTAGACGTAATTTTTCCTTTATATAAACAAAAATCTCTAAAGAAAAATTAAAGTTTGGATTAATAACAAAAAGGGAATATTTTAAGTCTCCTCCACAAAAGTTAGGTTATCTGCACTTTGGTTCTTAAAGTTAGAGCTTTTCTAACTTTGATGCCCCAAAATTTTTGTTTGACACCTTGATATTCTAAAACTTACACATCTTAACATTGACACTTAAGGTTTTTTTTCCTGACACTTTGATACTCTAATGTTTACACATTTTCCATTTATGCACCAAATTGCATGACCCCTTAAATTTTGAGGGGATTATGAGCAATTTTAAAGATTTGAGTGACTAATATAGAATTATTGAATACTTGAGGGACTAATATCTAAATAACAATAAATCTTTTGTGAATATTTGATTTTTATAGATAAACTATTTAGAAATCTTCTAAATTATGTATTGAAAGTTTATAAACGGTTTAAACAAACTTTTAAGTTTATACATTTTTATCTATAAATTTAGCCTCATGTTTTGATAGAGATTTGCTATTAGATTAGTTTATTCTTCATCCAATAAAATATTATTTCTTGTCAAAAGAAATACTTTAAGGTTTCAAAGTTAAAAGGTAGATAACTTTGGGGTAAAAGAAAAAGAAAATTTTTGTTTTGGAGGTAGAAACTTTATACAGATACATTTAGCCTCTAAAAATTTTATACGGATACATTTTGTTTTGGAGGTAAAAACTTTATACGGATACATTTACTATTAAGTTGGTTTCTCCTTTTATCTAACAAAATATTATTTCTTATAAAAAGAAATACTCTAAGGCTTCAAAGTGAAAACGTAGATAATTTTGGGGTAACAAAATGGATATAAGGCACCAAATAACAAAGGGTTCTTTATATCTCAGTTCCTTAAATCTTTATATTTTGGAACTAGTCATTCAAATCGTTTAAATACTATGAGGTCCCCTTTTATTAAGCTGTTTGAAATTGGTCCCTCAAATCATTGAAATTGCTATTATGGACTCTAATATCGATGTTAATTTAAAATTAGTTGAAGTCTAGAATTGCTGATCTATTTGAAACAACTTATGAGAATTTATGAGTCTAATCAATGTATAACAACTCCATAAAACAGTCACGTGCACTGCACGTGCTCCTCACTAGTGTTCCTCAACGTCACAAGGGACCTGCCATTTTGGTCCAGGTAACTAAACACCAAATTTAACTTTTTGCAATGATCACTTGGGAAGATTTCAGTAATTGATCATGTCCGTCAAAATTTAACTGAAAAACTAATAGAAAGTTCAAATGGCATAATTCTTAGGATTTGTTTGGTATAAGGGTAAGAGAGGTTAAACTTTCTCCTAAATTTAACCATGTTTATCATCATGTATTTCAACAAGGCTAAAAGTTTCACCACATATCAGGATAAACTTTAACCAAGTGAAGGGGTAGAATAAAAATAGTGGAAAAGTTTAGGTTTGGTGCATTTAACCATGTACAATTATAAATAACCCAAAAAAAGTTTTAAAATTTAAATTTACAAAAAGAACTGAAAATTTCAAACATAAAATAATAAATTGAAAATCTAAGAATTACAAATAGCCTGTTAAAAAGTTTTAAATTTGTAAAAAAACACCCTAATACTTTTTAAATTTTGCAAAAATTACCCTAAAAATTTAAAACTTACAAAAAAATTTTGAAAATTTTAAATCTAAAACAAAATACTGATAAGCTATGAATTACAAATAGCCCGCAAAAATTTTCAACTTTGCAAAAACACCGTAAAATGTCTAAGTTGCAATAAACACCCTCAAAAAATCAAAATCTACAACAAACTCTGTGAATATTTCAAACCTACAAATAGTACATTGAAAATCTTAGAATTTCAAAAAAAACCCTCACAATTTTGGAATTTGTATAAAACACCCTGAACTTTTAAAACCTACAAAAAACACCCTCAAAAATTCAAAATTTGCAAAAGAGCCTGAAAACATCAAGCCCAAAATAGTACAGTGAAAACTCTAAGAATTACAAATATCCCCCTATAAATATTTGATAAAAAACACCATGAAAGTTTTAAAAGTTGCAAAAAACACGCTTAAATGCAAAATTCTGGAAAGCCCCTAAAAATTTTTAACTGACAAATAGTAAATTGAAAATCTAGGATTACAAACAGCCCCTTGACAGTTTTAAAATTGGTAAAAAATACCCTTAAACTTTCAAATATTACAAAAAAGACCCTAAAAGTTTTTTAGATTTGCAAGAAACAACCTGCAAAGATAAAAAATTGCAGAGAGTTATTTTTGTAATTTTAATTTTTTAGGGTGGTTTTAACAATTTTTAAAACTATTACGGTGCTTGTTTCAAAGGCAAACTTTTTTAGGGAGCAACTTGTAATTTCTAGATTTTCAGTATACTGCTTGTAGATTTGAAATTTTCAAGGTATTTTTTGTAAATTTTAGATTTAGAAGGTATTTTTTATAACTTTTAAAAGTATTAGGGTGTTTTTGTAAATTCTAAAATTTTCAAGTTGTCGTTTGTAATCCTAGTTTCAATTTAGGATTAATTTTAGAAAACCCCCCTCAACAATGGGTGTCTTTTCATAAAACCCCCATCCGCTATTTTAACACTAGAAAACCCCCCTCATTTATAAAGTGTTTTTAGATAACCCCCCTCAACTTTCAAAATATTATTTATATGCCCTCAACTTTTCTCACTTAACCCCCTTAACTAATATAATTTAAAGGGTTAATTTTAGAAAACTCCCTCAACTATGGGGGTCATCTCAGAAAACCCCCTCAGCTATTTTAACTCTAGAAAACCCCCCTCAATTACGAAGTTATTGTAGATACCCCCCTCAACTTTAAAAATATTGCTTATCCCCCCTCAACCTTTCTCAATTAACCCCCTAAACTAATATAATTTAAATCTAAATGAATAAATGATTTAAAATGACCATATACTATCCCTAGGACATTAAATTTTTTTACCATATTGTTCCTTTTTAACTTTTTATTTAAAAATAATTTTTTTTCTTTCTTTTTAAAATGCTAAACTTTTTTTCTGCATGTCCATGCTTGTAATATTTAAAACAATTGAAACTTTTAAATTTCTTTTGAAGACTAGTTTCTTCATTAAAATCCATCAAACCGAAGTCTAACATTTTGATTGAGTTGAGTTTTTAAACTCACATGAATTTTTTTTTCAACCAATGGTATTTTAGTCATTGCATATTTCAAATTAATAATAGTAGGGGGTTTATTGGAAAAAAACTAGAAAGATAAAGTGGGTTTTGTGATACACCCCATATTTAAGGGGGGTTTAGTCATATTTTGAAATTGAGGGGGGTTATTTACAACACCTTCAAATTTGAGGGGGGGGGGGTGGTTTTCTAAAGATATAATAGCTGAGGGGAGTTTTCTGAGACAAGCCCCATAGTATGGGGGGTTTTCTAAAATTAACCCAAATTTAAATCTAAAGGAACAAATGATTTAAAATGACCATAATATCCCTAAGATATTAAAATGTTTTACCATATTGTTCTTTTTTAACTTTTTTTAAGTTAAAAACAACTTTCATTTTATTTCCTCCATCTTCTTATTCCTCCATCTTCATTGCTTGGTTTACGTACAAATCTTTTTTTTTTCTTTTTTGAAACGCTAAACTTCTTTTATTTTCTGCTTATCCATGCTTATAATATTTAAAACAATTGAAACTTTTAAATTACTTTTGAAGAGCAGTTTCCTCATCAAAACTCATTGAACCGAAGTCTAATATTTTGATCAGGTTGGGTTTTTAAACTCACATGAACTTTTTCAATCAAGAGTATTTTAGTCATTGTATTTTTCAAATTAATAATATTAGGGGAATTATTTTAAAAAACTAGGATGATAAAGGGGGTTTTGTGATACAACCCATCGTTAAGGGGGGTTTAGTCATATTTTGAAAGTTGAGGGGGGTTATCTACAACACCCTCAAATTTGAGCAGCCTCAAATTTGAGGGCGTTTGCTAAAGATAAAGTAACTGAGGGGGGTTTTCTGAGACAAGCCTCATAGTTAGGGGGTTTTCTAAAATTAACCCTTCAATTTACTATATGTCAGTTTGAAATTTTCAGGTTTTCCTATAAGCTTTTGATTTTTTGAGGGTGTTGTTTGCAACTTTTAAAAGTTTTAGGGTTTTTCTGCAAATTTCAAAAATTTTAGGGAGATGTTTATAATTCAAAATTTTAAGGTGCTATTTGTCATCCTAGTTTTCAATTTACTATATGTAAGTTTGAAATTTTTCTGGTTTTCTGTAAGTTTTGAATTGTTGAGAGTGCTTTTTGCAACTTTTAAAAGTTTGAGGATGTTTTTTGTAAATTTTTTAAAAAAAATTCAGGAATTCTTTATAATCCTTAGATTTGTTGTGTACTATATTCTGTTTGAAAATTTTAGGGTTTTTTTTTTAATTTTTAGGCCTTTTTTGTAATTTTTAAAAGTTTCAGAGTGTTTACTGTAAATCCTAAAAAAATTAGGGGGCTGTTACTAAGGTTTGAAATTATAGTGTTATTTGTATGTTATGAGTTTTGAGAGTGTTTTTGTAAATTATGAGTTTTGAGAGTGTTTTTGTAAATTTTTTTTGAATATTTTGGGTTGAGAGTGGAATAGATTCATTTGAGGTTAAGTTTTGTCTTTATTGAAAGCTTATACCGAATATAAGAATGTTTTCCCGCTAATTTTTTTAAGCTAATAATCACCGTGTTAAAGTTAAACTCTGACTTCTTTAACATCATACCACTCAAGCCCATAATATGACTAGAAAAACCTATCAGCAATTCTAATGATTTGAGAGATTAATATCTAAAAATGTTATTCATCGACATGGTGTTGAGATATACCTCCCATTTAACACAGTTAACTTCCAAACTGAAAAGGGATAAAATAACAAAAATATCCCTCGTCCCCTGTGCGTTTTCCCCCTGTATATACTTCTAAATTAATCTATCCTATGATCTACGTATTTACAAAATTGATGTATTTGCTAATCTATAAATGAGCGAATATGCATTTGAGGGATAAATCTTCAAATAGGATGTATTTGAGTGTAGAGAGACAAAATAACTCTTTATCTTTTTTTTTACTTTTTTTTGTGGGTATTATTAACTTTTATATCGAATGTTAATTTAAGGCCAAAAATTTCTCAAACAAAACCTATTTAAGTCTGATTCGTCTTCTTCTTCTTTTTTCCTTTTTTTTTTTTCCTCCAAACTAGATTACGGAATGAACAAAAGGGTGTTGCAAAACAGGCCCTAAAGAGGCTAACCGCTAACATATCTATATGAGTTTCTTCCCACTTGAAGACGGATACAAACTTCAGAATCACTGTTCGCGGGACGAGTTTTTCATTTGCACGTGTCATATTCTTACGTAAGTCTTTCTTTACAAAATATGTGCCGTGCTCCATTTTATCAAAACTCTCCTTCTCGAGACAACCCACATATTTGAATTCAACTTATCTTGATAATTTCATCCATGTTTTATCCAATAAATATATATTCATTTTTCGAGATTATGCAATAAAACTCCAAAGTTGTAGACATACAAAATTTAGTATAGTTTCTAGAGCACACATCTTCTCAGAATCATCCGTATGTGAGCAGAGGTTCTGGATCAGTGATGAGTGGGGTAGGGGCAGTAAAGTCATTTCACCCTGCTTGTCTATGACTGGAGACCACCGGCTGACATGCAGGTGATTATGAGGAGATGCGTATTCTAGTTTCTATACATAAATTTGGACACGTAGTTAACATTTCAATCAGGTATTCGTTACAAAAACTGACAAAACCTCACTTTTCAGCTAAATCCTGAAATTTTTATAGTAACAAAACATCATACTTCCGTTCTCGTATGTCTTTTCTAAAAAAAGTCTCCGAGTTGTTGCTTCTTATTTTCGTTCTTATTACTAGTAATATGATTATTGATATTATTCATATCATTCTTTTTAAATGTATATTTTATTGGAAAAAAATTACTTTCTTCTAGATATTCCACTTGTTACTTGTATTTGCTTGTATGTTACTTATGATTGTTATTTTCAATTGAACTACATGGAAGATTAACTAAAAAGGAAAGTAAAATAGAAAACAAAATGAAAAAATATAAAATTAAAATAAAAATATCTATTTGTCCTAATTCGACATGCATTGACACCGGGCAAGTCGCTTTTAATTTCTTCTTCCAACAACTTTTGTTTCTTCCATTGATTTCCCCTTTTTTATAATAAAACTCGAAACCTCCCTTCCCCTTTCCTCCAAAAAAAAAAACCCTGACACGTTCGTTGCCTATCCTTGGCACTCGTCACTTTCTCTCTCATCTCCACTCTCTATAAAAACCTACACTCTCACAAAATTTTATATCCAAAGAAAAAAAAAAGGAGGCTTCATTAGTTGTTAATCATGGTTGTGCTGATTTATTATCCACCGATTGCAACTCCGCTGCTTCCCGATTATCTGCCGTACTTGTTTCTTGTCTTGTTTTTTGTGATAGGCTGGTTTTTCACTGATATCACAGCTTACCTTGGTAAGTTTATAAAAAAAGAGTAGCTAGAGTGGTTATTGTGATGTAATTTTGTGTTTGTTTCGTGAGTTTCTGAATAAATTAATAAATTGGTGTGGAATGCTGATCTCCACTAGCTTGTTTCCCTTTTAAGGGCTGTGAGTATCGCTTTCTCTCATCTTTTCTGATCATGAATTAAGTTGTTATTACGGTCCTCCCAAAGTTAATTTTGAAAATTGCGATTATAATTTATAATTTAGGGAACTTGGCACGTTTAGAGCCCTTTTCGTGGATTGAAACAAGAATCGGGGCTGTTCGGTTTGCAGCAAAAATAAATTATAGAAAATATTGCATATAACATTTGTTGTAAGAAATTAATTTTAAATTTGTTGTTTAGATATCTACAGTTATATTATAGGAAATGTATTTTCAATGCAAATAATAAGGGTTTGGTTGAAAAGCAATTAGTGCAAAGCTACATAATTTTGCCATATAAGAAAACTTGATGTATGTGGTTTTTCTACTTGGATTTAAAAGATTTTTTCTGATGAGGTGGAATTATATTTTTTCTAATTTCCATTCTTGAAACCTATGTTTTTCCCCCCTACCAAATTGGTTGTAGCATTTGTTACACATTTTTTTCCTGACAAAATACAAGTCTATTTACATTTTCTAACTATAAAATAGCAAACCAAGCACCATGTTTACAATCAATTGCTCCATACACTCTTGCAACTTCATTTCCTCCAACAAAATATAACGATATCATATTTCATTAGCTGATGTCATCTAAACATGGGTTACTCAGTCTAACATACCAAATACAGCTCTGAAGTTAGTGGTGAAAATTGAGTAATAATTTTGTACTCCAATAAAATTAATATATGAAATTTGGTAACATTGTAGAGTTATTATTTCTACGTGAATTGTTGTTTTCGAGCAGTTTTTTAGGAATATTTTGATGTGTTTGTTTAAAAGTACCAGACGTCACGGGTAAAAAAATCCTCCTTTCTCTACTAAGTAGATGAAGAAGTGACTACTTTCAAACAAGTTACTTGTGGATGGATCCCTTGTAATAGTGTCAGTGTGTCACTGTTTTGAACTTACTATTACCCTCTAGTTTGTTTCAACACATAGAACACGATTGAATTTATTATTATTATTATTAGAGCTTCTATTTATCGGGGAAAAAAACAATTTTCTCTTTCTACGAGTGTTAAAAAGTAAAAAATCACTCGGGCATCTGTCTATAAAAAACAAGGGGGATAGTAGGTTCAAAACAACAATACTAAGGGGCTCTAGCCTCAATCAACCCTGTTCTGAGTCATAATAGTCCGTTATCCAATGAAACATGGTAATCTATTTTGAGCAAAAGTGAGAATCAGTGCAATTAAGATGGAATAATAGTGTCAGTAATATTAGGCATCAAATATATCATTATTAATGTAAATATTATTGGATGATTATCACCAAGAAAATGATTTCTCCACAAAGATGCCTTTTTCAGTGAGCAGGACCTCCTCGGTATGTCACCTTCAACATGCAAATTCTCTATTTTTATGAAATTTTTTAAGCAGGTAATTTCACAAAACCCTCCGGACCTTTAGGGGGCTTTGCATATAATCTCTCTCCCTGTTTGTTTTATCTCACGGACACCCCTGCACATTAGGGTGTCTCACAACAACCCCCCCCCCC
>JBAKGM010000081.1:17085379-17100939 GCA_037177215.1 Asparagus racemosus | reverse complement strand
AATTATCTAAAACTTTAGAAATTTTTGAACTTGAGAAATTGGACTGCTTCCTATTTGACAAGGATAACTACATCAAAAAGTCTATTCTTCAAGTACTGAATCGGTCTTCATATGATTAATGAAAACAGGGTTTAACAGGAATAACTTTGTGTGCAACATTGCACATCTTCACACCAAGTCAGTCCCAATGTGATCAGCTATCCATTCTCCTCGGCAATTGTGAGCAGCCAAAACTATGGCAGATGGCATACCTTAACACAGTCCTCTACATAACTGGATTTGGAGCGGCAGGGATAAGGCCTTGTGTCTCCTCTTTCGGAGCTGACCAGTTCGATGAGAGGAGTAGAGACTACAAGACACATTTGGATAGATTCTTCAATTTCTTCTATCTCTCGGTCACCATTGGTGCTATTATAGCTTTCACTATGGTGGTATATATTCAAATGAAGTATGGATGGGGTTCTGCTTTTGGCGCTTTAGCCATTGCAATGGGAATCTCGAACCTTGTATTTTTCCTTGGCACACCACTTTATAGGCATCGGTTACCGGGTGGGAGTCCTCTCACGAGAATTGCTCAGGTCTTGGTTGCTGCCTTTAGGAAGAGGAAAGTTCCTTTCTCTGACAGTGATTTAGTTGGGCTTTATGAACTTCCTGGCAAGAGATCTGCCATCAAGGGCAGTGAGAAAATAGAGCATACAGATGATTTCAGGTAACTTCAGGTTTTTATGATTTGTACGTTTGCATCAATGAGAAAGGTTATGTGCACATAGACACCTTGTAGTATCATTGTTTTGAACTTAGTCCACTTGCAGTTTCATTGTTGTAGGTAGATCCTCTGGGTAAAAACTTTCTTTTTGTTTACTCTTTTACCTGGATCAAATTTGGCGGAAATTAGAGAGTCTATCTATGGGTAAAAGAGGCATAAAAGATTTAACCAGGGTGTCTATCTGCAACAATAAAACTACAAGGGCAGAAAGTTCATAATAGTAAATCTGCAGGGGGTGCATATGCATTTAACCCTAACAAGAATACAAGGTAAATGCTATTGAAAAGGAGATGACTCGTATAGACAAGTTAGCAATGAAATAGCATGACTCAAAGAGTTCGCAGAAATAAATCATAAATATATATTTGACATTTATTTCTGTTAGTAGTTTTGTTTTGGTAGCATATTAAGTGGGACTTATTTTTGGACGCAACATCCATGGGATCAAGTATGAGACAAGTTACAGTGTATCATTTTTTTTTTAATTCTAGCCAACATCAATTAATAGCTAACAAAGCTACATTTCACTTGGCCCATAATTGGCCTGTTGTTAACCATATTAAATACTGAGTACTTCTACAATTTTGTAAATATTTGAACATATTAGGTAACACCCACCCTTTCCTCTAGATTTAGAGGGGAGAAAATTTCTCGAAATATGGAAGTAGCCAACCGTGAGAAAATTGACTTCTTTCTGCACAATGTTTTACCAACACTTGGTATGTCGCCATTTGTGTATTTCATGAATACTATTCTATTCAGAATGTAAGTCGAAAGACATGTGACTGTTAATTTAGTCAAAGAGTTGGTCCTTAACAGAGCTTAATTGAAGTCAATGAAGAAAATGGTAAGTTGAGAAAAAATCAAGCATTGTATAATTGTGAATTCCATGAAGAAAATAGAAGTCAATGGTCTGTTGATGCCGAATATTGCTAACATTGTCAACCAAAACAGAATAATATTTTTTTCCTTTATTGTTGTTTAAAATAACTCTGTTTCAAAAGAGGCAATTACTCTCTGATATACAAGATGCTCATAGGAATTATATTTCAAAATAAGCGTGTAATTAGAATATACAATGTGATAGACCACTTAATCAATTTTCCCTTTAATTCTCTCTCGAAACCCTAGGTTTCTTGACAAAGCAGCTCTACAACTGAAGGAAGACGGTCCAAAACCCAGCCCCTGGAACCTCTGCACGGTAACACAAGTTGAAGAAGTCAAGATCCTACTCAAACTTCTACCAATACCGGCCTGCACTATAATGCTCAGTGTAGTCCTAACCGAATACTTAACTCTCTCGGTTCAACAAGCTTACACTCTCAATACCCACATGGGCCATCTTAAGCTTCCGGTAACTTGCATGCCTGTCTTTCCTGGTGTCAGCATCTTCCTCATCCTCGCCCTCTATTATTACACTTTTGCCCCTCTAGCTCGTCGCATCACTGGCCACCCGCAAGGAGCAACTCAACTTCAAAGGGTAGGGTTGGGCTTAGTAGTATCGATCCTCTCCGTTGCTTGGGCGGGAGCTTTTGAGAGGTACAGAAGAAACTATGCTGTAAGAAACGGGTATGAAGCTCTGTTTTTATCTGCTATGCCCGATTTGAGTGCATACTGGTTGCTGATACAATACTGCTTGATTGGAGTAGCTGAGGTATTTTGTATTGTGGGTCTTCTTGAGTTCTTGTATCAAGAGGCTCCTGATGCTATGAGGAGTGTTGGTTCAGCTTATGCCGCTGTTGCTGGAGGTTTGGGTTGTTTCGTGGCTTCAATACTGAATAATATTGTTAAGGCAGTAACGGGGAATGAGGCTGAAGGGAGGAATTCATGGCTTGCTCAGAATATAAATTATGGGAGGTTTGATTACTTGTATTGGTTGCTGGCTGTGCTGAGCCTGATCAATTTCTGTGTGTTCCTGTTTTTCGCAAAAAGGTACAAGTACAGGGAAAGGAATGAAATAGGGATGGAGGAGAATAAGTAGGAGTTAGATTTAGCAGGTAAGGAAATGGGGTGTTTGAGGTTTGAAATGGGTATGTATTTGTTTGGTTAGGTATAGGTTCTTTAAGAAAATTATATGTATTTGATTATTGGCAAAAGGAATTGTAGTGTATTTGGTTTTGGTATAACTTTACCTATTGTTGAATGTTGGTCTACTGTGATATATGATATTAGGTTTGAAGGACACTGATGATTTGTGTCATGCAAATGTTCTTATTTGAGATTTATAAGTCACCTAGTTCTAAAAATTATTATCTTAAATGTCTTGGATCAAGTTGATGCCGCCAGTTTCTGATTTAGGGATGGGACCACAATAGCAATAGACATTATGTAGTGCCATACTTTCTTGCTCAAGTTGGATGAGGTATTATTTAATGGTTCTAAGAATTACATGGAGAAACAAAAGGTTTCTTAATCAATTTGATCTGTTGCCAAATATGCTCTAACTATAATTTTAACCAAATATTAGCTTAAGAAACAGGTATTTCTCATGTACATAAAGAAATCTTTGGAATAATAAGCATCTTTTACATCTGAATGCAAAACCGTATCAGGGAAAGACATCAAAATTTCCTCCATCAATTTCAGTAATTTATGTACTTCGCAGGGTTTTCGTCATTCTGACTCCGTCAGTGATATGCTCTAATGTTATCCTTTTACTGTCTATCTCGAGCCAGGATAAAAGAGTGATTGCGTCGGATCTCTGACAGCCAGCTTAAGAAGGTGGTAAAAATTCCAAAGATCTTCTATATCAATGTCTACTTGTATCATGTATCATCAAATGAACCTGGAAGAGAAATGCAAGATTATGTTTGTTCTTTGTATTGGCTTATAAATATATTAACTTCTAGGCGTATGTGCTAATCTAAATTGTTGTCTTCTGTGAGGTAGTATGCAATATGACAGTGATATGAAGTTTGGAAGTTGCGTCTGAATATCTGTCATCAGCCTCTTAAGCTCAACAATTAAACACAAATTATTCTGCATGATGATCAGCCCACATGAGAATGACAATCAAAAGAGGCCTGATGAAAACATTGTGTTGATTCATGCTCACACAATAGTAAAATGAGATATGAAACAAGTTTAAACTTTACATTAAAATAGGAATTTTAATGGATAAAATATACACTGACATATATATTAGAAATAATTGTAAAAAAACTAAGATAAGCAACAAATACAGTACACATTGCAAATAATCCTAAGATCTGTAATATATTATTAGGATAAATATAGGCATGTAGATACTACCATGTCTAAACACAGAAATGTTCGATGATATTATGTTCTGTGCATGGAAAATAAATGTGCTTGCTATGTGTGCATTATATGCATCACAAATTTCAACAGTGGATGCTAAATGAAACCACTTTCTTCAATTTTAATAGCTAGATTTATACCTAAAAACAACTTTACTTACAGAAGAAAGTAATGAGAGTCATAAAAAAAGGAAATGGCCAGAAATGTGAAAGGTCTTATCATGAAAAACAGTAAAATCATAAATTTGCTTGTTTCCTTATATTACAGGATCCATGTGATGTCCAAAATAATGCTCAATTAAAAACTGAATCAGTGCCATGGAATATACACGGTACAACCCATATCTAACAGACATTTAATTGTTAAAAAACCAGAATTTCATTATGCCATAGAAGTTGACTAAACTTTGCATGATAGAACCAATGATGGAAATAAGGAACATCGAGAGAAAAATTAACAGATTTCTCACCTTACCTCTGTACATATTACAACAAGGAAGGATGTTGGCTGGGATCTGGATCCTCTCCAATTAGATGGTACTTGGAGAGGGTCCAATTCTCTCAATAATTACCATCTATATCGCTTTCAATGGATTAGATCACGCCACATAAGTTCTTCATTGTTATCTTGAAAACCACCATGTTCTTGAAAACCACTAGCAAACTTGAAAAATACTATAGTCAAAACCATTAGTGAAAATCTTACGTGGCGCAATATCACCCAGTGGAATTGAGATAGACGGT
Source organism: Asparagus racemosus (assembly GCA_037177215.1). Lineage (NCBI taxonomy): Eukaryota > Viridiplantae > Streptophyta > Magnoliopsida > Asparagales > Asparagaceae > Asparagus > Asparagus racemosus. The sequence continues at coordinate 17,096,169 of JBAKGM010000081.1, read as the reverse complement.
AAGGATTGACAGCCCTCTCCAATTACCTCCTAGTTAGAGAGGATCTGAATCCGGTTCACTTTTTAGTATGTGGTCACTTCCTGAGAGAACTAAGTCCCCCATTCAGGTTCTGAAATTACAAACCAAATTACTACTTAAGGATGTAAAATTAATTAACTTTTAAGAATCTAGAATCATCAGATGCAAAGATATAAAGAAGAATTTATGCTTTACCTAGGATGGGCAGAAAAATACAGGTTTTTCAGATTCACATGCTTCTCTCCTGATGCTACCTGCAGAAAAATAGCATAATCATTAAATCAACAGAATGGATGAAGGTTTAATCTGCAAATAAAGTAACATACAAGCCTTGGACGGCTTCAAAAAAAATAACACGCGCAAGTGCACACCATCTGTATTCTAATGTTAGTCTTTCTACAGCAGAAAAGAGGCGGCTGCAACTGATCATTAAGTGATAATCAAGAGATCACCCAAATAAATAGACTTGAAGAAGATTAAGAAGTGGAATATGATATGTTCAATGCCAGTTAGGGGACTCATGTTCAGAGATCTTCAAATAAGACAAAAATTATCCTCATTCTTTTGAATGCAGAAATCTGGTCTTCTCTTTATTTTTCGAACAGAAAACTGAAATATGCTTCCACAAGATACTCTCTCACCTCAATGTGTCTCCCTCGATCGGGAAACTCAAGAACCCTTTAAGCTCTTCTTAAAAGATTCAGCATCACGTACCATCCCCTAGTTCTTCAATTGTTTCAATCTCTCTATCACCTGCTTCATTGATGGCCTAACAGAGAGAGACTCCACAGTACAACACAACGCAAGCCTTAACATCAAAACCAAGTTCTCTTTCTGCCCAGCTTCCATCAAGGATGGACAAAAGAAGTCACTAGGCCTATCCTCTTGTATCAACAACCTCCCCCAAGAGACAATAGTAAACCCATTTCCATACTTTGAGAATGATGAATCAAGAGATCTTTTACCCGAAATCAATTCAAGAAGCACTACGCCATAGCTATAAACATCGGCCTTACTAGAGACTCTACACGTAGTTGCGTACTCCGGTGCAACATAGCCAAAAGTCCCAGCAACATTCGTAGTTGCATGAGTCTCATAAACTTCCAATAACCTAGCCAGCCCGAAATCCGAGAGATAGGCATTGAGCTTATCATCAAGCAAGATGTTGCTAGGCTTTATATCTCTATGAACGATTCGAGGGACACAAGAATAATGAAGATAAACCAGAGCTTGAGCAACATCCAAAGCTATCTTGTGAATCACAGGCCAGCCCACATTGTTATTTGACATGTTACGGATGAATGCTTCAAGATTACCACCGGGTAGATAGTTGTAAATAAGGAAAGTATCGATTTCTCCCATATGGTATCCTATTAGTGTGACAAGGTTCTTGTGACGAATCCTCCCTAGGGTTTTAATCTCCGCGTCGAACTGTTGGAGACCTTGAAATCTTTCCATTGAGAGCCTCTTCACTGCTACTAAAAAGCCCGGGACCAGTTCAGCTTTGTATGTAGCTCCAAAACCACCAGTTCCTATCAAGTTTTGGATACTGAAATTTTTTGTGGATCTCACGATACTTTCGTAGTTTAACTCTGCAGGAGCATTTGAAAATATCACAACCACCTTTTGTTTTAGGCTTGAAAGACGAACAAGCTTCCTCTTTCCTCCAACCAATACAAGGACCAAGATCACAAGAACACAGACTATAACAGAAGCTGAAACAACTGCAGCCACTGTGAAGGACTTCAATTTTTTCCCTCCAGCAGCCAATTTTGATGAGGGGCCAGTGTGAATAGGAAACCCAGATGGCCCCGTTGAGTTTGAGTTAGGACATGGCTCAAGAAATTTATTGCCTCTGTAAAATTCACATTTGGTTGGACTGTGGAGTTGGGGGATTTCACCAGAGACATTATTGAAAGAAACATCGAATGTCTCAAGTTGGGCAAGTGTAGAGAATGACTGAGGTATCTCGCCTGAGAGCAAGTTGTGATCAAGCAAGAGAACTTCCAAATTTTTCGCACTTGCCAAAGTTTCAGGTATTTTCCCTGTAAGTGAGTTTCTTGACAAATCCAAGACCCTAAGAGAAGTTATCTCACCAAGCTTCATCGGTATCACTCCACATAATCTGTTATTGCTGAGAAGAACCATTTGTAAGCTGTTAGCCAATCCCATTTCATTGGCAATGTTTCCATTCAAATTGTTTCCTCTCAAATCAAGATAAGCTAACAAACTCAAATTGCCCACATCAGAAGGAATTCCACCGATGAGCTTGTTATTAGCTGCTTCAAACCTCTTCAGCACCAAACAAGTTGACAGAACCCCAATGTCATCCGATATCTGATTGTTACTCAAATTAACTGAAAACCCACTTAGAGCTCCACATAATCTGAAGAATTCATCAGAGATTGATCCATTAAACTTATTGTCATTCAAAAACAATACATATGAAGAATTTTGATCACTTGTTAATGACAACGAAGGCAATGAACCGCTGAAATTGTTCCAACTGAAATCATGAAGAACCACATTGCCATTTCTCTCACCCTGAATAAGATTTCTATAGTATGAGCTCACGAAATTCTCCTCCAAGATCAAATTTTTCAAACAATTTCTCTCCGGAAATCCCTTCAAAGATCCAGACAAAGAATTCCCACTCACATTGAAGTAACCCATACATCCAATTCCCAACTCTTGAGGCACAAAACCCTCCAAATAGTTTGAACTCAAGTCCAAGTATTCAAGATCCCGACAACTAACCAGCCATTGAGGAAACTCACCGGTGATATAGTTAAGCCCCAGATTCAAAACCCTCAAGCTACACAAATTGCTTGAATACTTCACCAAGCTTCCATCAAGATTTGATCTTGGAGCCCAAAGAATCTCCAAGCTGGGAATCCCAAGAATCTCCGGCGAGGTTCCACCCACAAAAGCATTGAATTCTTCATCATTTCCCTCCAAATTCGTCAAAATTAAAACCGAGAGATTCAAACATCTCCCGATCTCTCTAGGGATCCTATCAGTGAGACTGTTCTTCGAAACATCGAGAACCTCCAGCCCCACGAGCTTCGCCACCTCCGCTGGAATCCTCCCTTCCAGAATATTCCGACGGAGGAGCAGTGCTTTAAGATTCGTGCACCTACCGATCTCCGATGGAATCCTGCCCACGAGGAAATTATTAGAAAGGTCCAGAAAGTTCAAATTTTGACAATCTGGGCCGACTCTAATTTCACCAGAGAGTCTATTGAACGAGAGGTCTAGGGTTTGGAGCCGCCCCATTCCGATAAGTTCGCCGGGGATTCGGCCGGAGAGGGAGTTGGAGGAAAAGTCGAGGACTTTTAAGGACCTGAGGTTAATTATACCGTCAGGGATTCGGCCGGTGAAGTTGTTACCTTTTAAGGAGACGTAACGGAGCTCCGTTAAGCTGGTGACGGCGGATGGGATGTTGCCGGAGATGGGAGACGGCGTGATGCCGGTGAGGTTGAGGGAGATCACGTGACCGGAGAGCGGGTCGCACGCGACGCCTGGCCAGTGGCAGTAGTCGGGGGTTGAGAGTGGGTCCCAGGAGGAGAGAGGGGGAGAGAAGGAGGTTTTGATTGAGAGGAGGAGGGAGAGCTCGGACGTTGGGTCCGCGGTTGACGGTAACGGTAAAGGTAACGGGAGGAGGAGGAGGAGAAGGAGAGGTAGCATTTTTTGACGGCGTTTGGGGGTCTCCATTTGGGTGGGGAAATTACGGGTTTGGCATTGAGAGGAGATTGGAGAAGGGAGGGGGAAGAGAAAGAGGAAGACGTAGAGGGGTTTGGTTAAGATTTAAATTGAAGGGAATGATTGAGAAAAAGGATTTCTGCATAGAGTTATTTAGATACTGGGCCCTCAACTTTCTTATAATTCCATATTAATCCTTCATCCAGCAAAAATTGCCCATACATCCCTCGAAGATGTAAAGGGGTTTGGGGAAGATTTAAATTGAAGGGAATGATTGAGAAGAAGGATTTTTGCATAGAGTTATTTAGTACTGGCCCTTCACTTTTCTAATAATGCCATATTAATCCGTCATATATCCAAAATTGCTCATACGTCCGACAAAACCTATGGAGCCTTGCGATTTGGCCCCTGAATGATCAAAACACTCCTCGGTTAATGTTTTTTCGCCCTCATACAAAAGGGTTTTTGAAGGAACATAAAATGAGGGCTATATTGGTCATTTATGGACTAAATTGCAAGATTTCCTAGAACTTTAGGGATGAATTTTCGGGACTCACGAGTTATTGAAGATTTGAGGGGCAAATACTAGATAACTCTTTTTGGTAGGGCTTAAGTCATATTAAAATCTTTATATTTGCTCGAGCTGAGGACCTTATGTGGTGTTATTAGGATATTTGTCTCTTACATCTTCAGTAATTTTATATTAATCCCTCAAATCTTGACACTTCTCATAAGTCCTTCAAATCTCAATGAGTTTTGCAATTTGGTCTCTTGATAACCCAAATACAACTCAATTTATGTTTCGCCTAAAAATATTCCTGTGTTCAAGAAACATTAGCTGAGGGGTTTTTGGTCAAAGGGGCCAAATATTATAAGAATCTCCTACATACGAGGAGTATATGAGTAATTTCAAAGATTTTGTTGCATAGTACTTCTTATGATTTCATAATTATTTATGTTTTGATGATAACAAACAATTTCTTGCATGCATAGTATTTCTGAATATTTTCAGGAATATGAAGTGATGGGTTGGGAAATCGTTGCTTTGTTGGTACACAGAAAAACATTCAAATATAATAAGAAATAGCACAAGCTTCAAGAATAGAAGAATAGTCTTAAATGTGATCCATAATGAAGACAAATGGACTTGGCTTCAAAGAAAAATAAATACGCACGTCAATTGAGTAAGATGAAGATAGACAATGGCATTGATGCGGTTTGGCATTTCTTGTAAACTCACATTTCTAACATTTATTAATTTCAGATTCGAAGCACATAGGATTGTCCATTTTTTAATTAAGAATTCATAGAATCAAGTTTGATTTATATCAGAGTTGTAAAAATCAAGTTATGGCTAATTTAATGAATCAGTGACAAAACTATATAATTCTGTCAAAAGTTCGAACAAGAGATTGCTTTTGCAGTTTTTGTTTAGGGACGAGAAGACGGCAGGATGACCCATGCGTCACCCCGCCCAGACATAATGACGGGCGACCTACCACTCATCCATGCCATACTGATGGGCAAAATTCCATGCCGAATTAGCTTTTATATATTGTCTTTGTTAGCAATATATACGTTGGGATTTTATATTTTCTTGCTATTCGAAGTTGAGATGATATCTTTTTTGAATTTTAAAGGTTTGACTTAGGGGAAGAATCTATATATGGTACATAATAGTTTTGTCTCCCACCTTGAGCCTATAGATAGAACCTCATTTCTTTGAGAAGCAGTTAATGAAAAACAGAGAAATCATACAAGAAAATTCTCATACATTCCCAACTTCTTCGACTAATATTTATATTCTTTTTGAAAGATTAATTTTTGCGATATTCTTTAGCCATCTCAATCTACAACATTCAATTCTTTTAAGATCCTTTCGGGTGAAAAAGGAGCAAGATTTATAGATCAAAATCTCATCTTTCTTTACATTTGATTTCCAATTAAGTTTCTCTCACCAATCCTTGTTTATTTGATTCATATATTTATTAATTTTGGATTGGATATTGATTAGAGCGTTTCACAAGTTAAGAAGTCACAAGCTTTATTGAATCTTATTTAGACTGACATGACTCTAGTTATGATTAACATTTATATTGCAGGAGCAATAGTTTATTGTTTATATTGTGTCTAACGATTTCTATTTGTGAAAAGAGATTGTATTTGATTTGATCTCCTAGGTAAAATGAGATTGTTTTTGTTAGTTATGATTATGAGATAGACACCCAAATAAGTGGGGTGGATAATATCTATCTTAGAGAAAATATATTCATAATCCTAATGAGTGTAGGATTCAATCTTTAAGCCCTTATGTATAGATATATGGTTTTTCATTAGGGGACGAGAGAGAGAGAGAGAGAGAGAGAGAGAGAGAGAGAGAGAGAGAGAGAGAGAGAGAGAGAGAGAGAGAGAGAGAGAGACGGAGAAATATACAGATACATACAATAGTTGTCATCTCCTTCTCCATTTAAATTTGTGCTTTATGTGGTAGTCAAGGGGTGATATGCGGGGGCTTCTTGCCAGTTGCACGCTATGATCACCCTCCAGTTGTTGATCAAGAAAGGCATGGCGATCCTACAGAAATGATCCGTTTGGTAAACCCTAAACTTATTGGTTATGTTTCGTAGATGTATGCTATGGTTTTTTTTATTTCTGCTATGCATAATCTAGTTGTAGATTATCCCTATTACATGCGTGTATTTATCCAGATCCAACATTGGTATCAGAGCCAGATCTAGATCATTCGTCAATTTATTGATGGTGATTTTGGTATGGTGATTTTAGTTATGGAAAAGAAAAATAAGATTTTTATTATAAAAAATTTCAAAATTTTTTATTAAGAATTCGAGTTTTGGCATTAAAAATCCAATCTTTGACATCCAAGATGTCAGATCTATGAATAAGACCCAATTTTTATGAAGTTTGTGGGCTATTTTTAATGATCAGGGATTTATTAAGTTTTGATAAATCAATGATTTATCGAATAAGACTTTTTTTTGGTAAATTAAGGAATTATTTAAAAAAAAGGATTTTTTCTGAATTTAAAAAAAGACATCAACCAAACCCTAGCCACCGCCGACCAATGTTGGCTGGCGGCGGGTGAGGGGGTGGCCATAGGAACACCCAGTGACAGGTGCTAGAGTCCGCCACTCTCCAGCGCACGGCGCTGGCACCATTGCTACATATAGCACCAAGGCTACACTCTATAAGGGTCTTAGGCAACGGCCGCGGCATCAGCCATCGCCGATGGTTCTTAGCGCCACCTCCGGAGGGACTAGCAGCAATGGTGGTGGCAATGATAGTCGGCCGTCACTGCCACTCAATGAATCAAGCCCCTAGGGGTTTTCAAGCCCTAGGGCAATTGTGTAAATAGATTTTTTATAAAATTTTATGTTTCCTTTATAATTCTGAAAATATTTTAAAATCTAAAAATTCTGGGAAATTTTAGATATAAATTAAAAATATATATTATTTTCTAGAAACAAGTTTTTTGAAAATTCTAGAAATATATTATTATTATTAATTATTTAGAAAATTAGAAAGTTACTTTGAAAATAATAAAAATTTTAGAATGTTTCGAAAAATCATTTTTCTTATTTTTAATTTTTGAGAAGGTTTTTTAGAAATTTTAAATTACTGATGTGGGGCCCACTAAGTCTCATAATTAAGAGTTTGAGGAATTTTGCTGAAAATAAATTTTTTTAACTTTAGAAGTTTTGAAAAACTATTTTAAATGTCAAAATTGATTTATAAAGATCCTAATAAGTCTTGGATATTTGTGAAGGGTAGTTGTTCTAGTGGGAGCACCCGGGTCGTCGTACCCATTTCAAGAGAAATGAAAAACCCTAATAAAATTGACAAGATTAAAATAGGGTAGTTAAATAAAATTTATGAAATTTTCTTGTTAATGTTTGTCACGCCGCATGTTCAGACACATACTAAAACTTAAACAAATTATTTCAAGTGGGAGATTTTGAGTACAGATGATACAATGATTTAACTATCCAATCTAGTCTATCTCTAAGAAATTTTATATTCCATCTTCAAAAACTAGTAATGATTTTACAAATTATATCTTTAAACACTATGGTTGGGGCCCTAGGCCTTCTTCTCTCTGTTTAGAAAGTAATTTTATTATTGTTAAAAAAGGCTTGATGAGATGGAATTTTCTTCAGGGAAGAACAATACTCCACGTAAAGTGCCAACAATTTTAACGTATCCGTAAATTGAGTGTCTTTGTCATTCTCTTAAAGATGTACCAACATAATTTGTCGACTTCAGTGTGGGACTGATTAGTGGTAGATACTTTTCTCAGAAGATCATTATCTCCTGAGAGCAAGAGATTTTGGCAAGTATTGAGGTGGTAACGTCCGAGTTGAAATAGGGTTCAACTGGGACTCGAAGATGTGATACCAATTAGTACAAGATCTAAAAATTGAGAGATCGTTCAAGCAGTTCACTAGGTCGACTGCAATGAGGAGCAATCTTATTGGGGAGTTTGAGGATTATTCGAAAACAAAGAGCTTCGAGGATGCTCTTAATGTGAGATTCGAATATGCCTCTCTGATGAGGATCTGAGTTCTTATTATTAAGTTAGATTCAAATGATATGTCTGCTCGGCAGAACATCGAATTCATCTTTGGATGATAACCTTTATTATTAGGGATCATGAGATAGCTGAAACTGCGTCGTGCTAGGAGCGACATATCTGGGCAGTTATCAGGGCTTTTCAGAACTCCAGAAAAGATATTTATTACTTTTATTGCACGTCGCACATGCGACAACATCTGGATATGTGCAAATGAAAGTGAAGTTAGAGTCTAAACACTGAGGTGTGCTCAAGGCTAATATGTCTCTTTCGACTTTGGCAGCTAAATACCCAATGCACAAGGATAGGAGCCTAGTCACAGCGGGTACGCTGAGAGATTTTCAGAATGGATTCTGAAATAAAAGAAGTCAATTAAAAGGTGAAAAGACCAACAAATAAGAGCAAGGCTGATGATTTTGATTGCAGACAAGCTGATCATTTCACACATGGGGGTGCACAACTGAGAAAACTTAGGATTCATTGACTATATCTGCAGGGCACAGACTTATTCATTAAGTTCAAAAGATTCCAAACAGGAGTAGAAAGATCTAGTGGGAGATTATGTAATGGTGCTGGGCACTAATGCATAAATGTTTTCTCTGAGTTTAGGGGACTAATAGATCTTATAATACTCCCACTATAGTTTAGGAATTGTCTAGGTAGTTAGGCTTAATGACTTCATGTTAGTTTAGCATATGTGGGTGACTTACATATATTTACTTCTTGGATTCTCTATTCCGCATTGGATGTCAAGCTAATTTCTTTGTTAATTTTAAAATGTGACTGATTATAAGATAATCGGGCTTATCTTCTACTTTATCACCGTGAATTAAGATTAGATCTAATTTATAATAGTATAGACTAGGTCGCACTGGAGGATACATGTAGGCTCGCTAGGGGCGAGATCGACTCTCTCTCGTACCCTCCCTGTGAGGCGATGGTTTCCGGAGGGGTTCATTGAAATGGGCATGTGGGCGTGACTGTGGAGATGGACAGTCATCGTAGCTCTGCTGCTAAGCGTTGGCGTCCACACGCTCAGATAAAGGAGGGACATCTTGCCGTCACTCTGGTGTCGGATGGGCAAGAGTCGCCTGAGGATGTGGAGGAGTGTGCCGACTAAGGAGCTTGTTGGCAAATGTAGCAAGTTGCTGCTGGACAGACTGGATAATTCGCTGGGTGGTTTCCTCTAGCTGGGCTTGAGTGACAAAGCTAGCTGGTTAGCCGCTTGGTGAGTGGCGGGTAGATGATCTAGGGAGTTGGTCATGACTAGACATCGTTATACAGAGAAGGTCAACGGCCCCATGGTGGGCGCCAAACTGTTGATACTATGAATCACATAGTCAATTAATTAAGTGTCAAGAGTGGAAAGGGACCTCTAACTCCTTATGATGTCCAATCTTGATTATCCCTTGAGGAATTCTGCACATACAACAGGTCGTGAGAGGTTGCGGTTGGGTTCCTCGGTGGTTCCACCGACGATCAAGTTAGTTGATAATCTTGAGTGGGGAAGTAAACATAACTGTTTAGAGTTTTTTGTGAATAGGAAGTGGCGTAGAAAATGCTTACCTGATATTGGAAACAGTCCCCCTATTTATAGTAGTAATAGAGAGGTAGTTCGGTAACTTTGGCCGAGTCTGAGCTGGCAGTTGAGTTAGCATATGCTTTGCAGGTGTCAGTCATCGAGTGGTGAGGAAATCATCTCAACGTTAATGTGAAGTGATAGGGGGCACGTGGGCTGACGTGCCTTAAAGATCTATGAGCATGGAGAATTGATGGCTTTGACATCGCATTCAATGCAATGGCGACTTGTTGCCAGTGAGGGGCTCGAGGAATGTGGTCGTCTTCCTATCATAAATGGAATGTCGAGATGTTCTGCCTTTTATGTCAGCTCCGGATCGACTCGGCAGGGAGTTGACTGACTAGTACATCCTTTTGAGCTGGCCACACGAGATGTCGGCTCCTCGAGTCGTCTAAGTTAGGTGTTTGGTTCGTCTCGAGGTGGGGAACTGATCTGAGGAGCTTAATGGGGGATACTTGTCTGCTAATTAAGCTGATTATGATCTAATAATTGGAGTGCTATAACACCGCTTAATTTCATATTTTCAGCTAGTTAATTGTTCTGATACCATTTGACATATTTGGGACCCTGTGAGCTCGTTGGCTCGGTACAAGTCCTAAAACCCACTAAGTACAACCTGCTAGTTAGCTCGATCCACTGCCTAAATTGTTAGCAATCATTACAATTGATTCCTAAAAGACTTACATTAAAAAATCTATTATCCATTCTCATCATCTTAATTTTCTGAAATGAGACAATTAAGTAGTGGGGCTTAGGGGTGCAAATCAGTCCGGATATATCCGGACCGACCGCAACCGTATCCGTTTAGAAAGCGGATATGGTAGGTAAAAATTGAAACCGGTCGGATATGGTTTCGGATACGGTTATGATTTTGGTTTTTCATTCGGATATGGTTTCGGATAC
>JBAKGM010000081.1:17072050-17085353 GCA_037177215.1 Asparagus racemosus | reverse complement strand
TTAGTCTTCCCGTGAAAAAGACGAAGTCTACGTATTCAATATCGTAGCATAAAGTCTAAGAGAGTTTTATTCTTTTAGCACAACATTACATGCGGAAGGATTTAAACAATCCGCATGCTAGCCCAATTCAAACGGTAGTCAGTAAAGGCATGCCAAATCCATTGAGGGATGGTGGTTTGCTAATAACCCCAGAGTCAACGCCTCACACGCGTTGCCGGTTTAGTCTTTTTTCGATTGAAAAAGACACCAGAGTTTGATTCTGGAGAATTTTAACCCGAAGCCTAAGAAGGGATAAAGTCAACGCCTCACACGCATTGCCAGTTAATTCTTAACCGTAAAAAAGAACAACGCTGACATATTCGAACGTGTGGTGGGTCGTCATTAATGACACTAAAATCCACGCCTTACACGTGTGGGAAATTTTATTCTAAATCCTAAGAAGGAATAAGTCAACGCCTCACACGCATTGCCGGTTTAGTCTTTTTTCGATTGAGGAAGACACCAGAGTTCGATTCTAGGATATTTTATCCCGAAGCCTAAGAAGAGATAAGTCTACACGTAACTCGCATTTCTGGGTAGTCTCTTGCCCTTAAAAGAGTACCAAGTCTACGTATTCGGCATCGCAGCATGAAGTCTAAAAGAGTCTTATTCTTTTAGCACAACGTCACGTACGGAACGGGTTTAGAAAATCTGCACGCTAGCCCGATTCAAACGGTAATCGGGAAAGGCTTATCAAATCCATTGATGGATGAAGGTTTGCTAAAAATCCTATAAGTATTATGGTTAATTGTATCAAACGAAATAAAAGAATTATAATAAATGAAGAAAAGAGGGAAATTTATGGCAAGAGATCTTCGGAGATCCTCCTACAGCTCGGCCCTAAGAGAGTCCTCATTGGCGTTCAGAGTCTTCACAAGCCCTTCAGCAAACTTTTAATTCGAGAGCTTCAATTTCTCAGACGTTACAGTTGAAGCCTCTTCGGCGATAGCCCTTGATAGCTCTAAGACATGGAAGATCTCTCTCTCTCCACCTAGAATTCTCACCTGAGCTGCACCATTCTTGCCACGCTCGAAGCAAGACGAGCTGACTTCTCGATGAATGCCATCTCAACATGGTTCCCCCCCCCAATTCTGCAACATCTAAACCTCGGGATGGGAAAAGACTGGAGCACTGCACCATGTTTCTAGGCATGTAGACAGTCAAAAAGTCTAGTCCTGAAGATGAGGGTCACATACATACCCCCAGTTGCAAAATCGTGAGACTCGAGACTCGCCCACACAGTGAAACTCAAGACTGAACTGAGGTTTGCCCACGCAGTGAAACTTAAGATTCAGTCGAGGTTCGCCTGCGCAGTGGAGCTTGACATTCAACCGAAGTTTGGCTACACAGTGAAGCTCGTCATGAAGGCCACTTTTCATCCGGTCCAAATTATTTCAAGTCTAGGAAATAACTCCAAATAGGTACATGAGTATAAACTGTTCCCTTTTTTTAGCCGAGAAGTTCCTGAAAAATATTTTATTTTTAAGGATAACTCGCCGAAACTCCAAATAGGTACATGAGTATAAACCGTTCCCTATTTCTGCCGAGAAGTTCCTAGAAAATATTATATTTTTAAGGATAACTCGCTGAAACTCCAACAAGGTACATGCGTATAAATTACTCCCTATTTTGACTAAGAAGTTCTTGGAAAATATTTTTAAGGATAACTCGCCGATACTCCAAAAAGGTATACGAGTATAAACTGTTTCCTACTTTGTCGAGAAGTTCCTGGAGATTATTCTCATAAAATATTCTTAAGGATAACTCACCAACCTCCCAACGAGTATATGAGTGTAAACTAATTCCTGAAAACTCTAGTAAACGCATGAGTATAAATTGTGTTGACGCCGAGCAACACGTCGCCGTTGGAGGACTCACCGATCAACGGTTCGATTCCAAGCAAAATTAGATGCCGGTCAACACGTTGCACTCACCGATTGAAGGTTAAACTCCACATATTTTGATGTTAATCAATGTGTCGCAACGAAGCATTCCCCGATCGACAGAGGAGTCTCGTAAAAAGTTTGATGGTCGGTCGAATGACAATTCACTGACACGAGTCGCAAACAAATGAACTCAATCAGCTTCAAGATTCCGACAGCGGTCAGGCAAGAAAAACATGTAGCACCGTAATACCTTCAGCAATCGTACAAAGAACTGGACAATCCACAAGGATTGAAGGAATCGAATACTGAAGCTAATCTCAGAAGAAATTCACCTATCGGCTTCAGGTCAAGATCTCAACAACGGTCAGACAAAAAATGCAGTACCATAATGCCTTCAGCTATTCTACAAAGCACTGGAGAATCTGAAAGGATTGGAGAGATCGAACACCAAAGCCATTCTCAAGTCTTGTCAAACTGACTGAAGGTTAGGGCAGGCCTATCATATCCAAAGTATCCCAGGCTCGTCTAGAAAATTGAGACTGTGACACTTTAGAAGGGGTATCTGTAGGTGTTAAAAATTGCTTATCAATACCCGAACGAGACTCGTGACGGTGACTTGACAATCGACGACCCATCCAACAACACGACCAAGAACCACTGACGACGTAACTGCGCCGCAAAATGCATAAAGTGAGTCGACGAACGCATGAAGTGAGTCGGCAAGGCGTACGAGTCAACGAAGTGACGTATCGTGGAATAAATCCAACGACGAAGCTTCAGATCAGCAAGATTCGACAAGGCGAATCGACTGGACTCAAACGTCAACGAGACAGAATCAACCGGACTCAAGCATCGACGGAACTACACTGATCGGATTCTGAAATCAACGGGACAATCAACAGGGTTGGAAATTTTGTCCTCTGAGGGTTGGAAAAATTCGTCTCTCGTGCACAGATCTGAGCATTTCCAAAGAAGAAAACTCAGATCCAAATCCGGTGCAAGCGAAGAACGCCTTCCACTTCAGATTCACGTGACGAGGAGAAGATTCAAGAGGAGATCTAGATCAGATCTGCGGTGATTCCCTCTGGATCTAAGCTTAGTCTTTGTCCCGAGAAGAGCTGTGATTTCGCTTGGTCGATTTCACTTACTTTAGGCGATCTATTTCTTTTGTGAAATAGTCCCCTCAATCCCGTAGATCTTGACTTGGATCAGATCATACGGCAGTCCACGGACAGAATAGAGTCCCCAGCACAGGCAAAGACACCCACACAAGCGAAGATCCGATAAACGAATCCCGCGTTTGTTCAAAAATTGTGTAAAGTTGTAATCTTTTTCGGTTAGTCGTTGTACGCCTTATAAAAAGGTGAGATTTTTATTTGAATTTCATTGTAAGCAAAACAAGCTATAACAGATTCAAATCAATGGCAATCGACACGACTTTCCTAGTGAACAAGGGGCAGTCATGCGTCCCCTTTTTAGTATAAGTTTGGAAGGGGAAGCGTGTAATGGTCTTTTCCCCTTTCCCTGGACTTCTTCAGGTGCCTCATGATGAATTGAAGGTATAGCCGGCTCACAGATTTGGACGCCAATTAGCCTTTGAGACTCAATAGGTTCTTGAGTATCAGTATTAGCTAGCTGTGAAAAATCGAGTTGATCGCCAAACTCATCTGGATCATTATCCGGTAAATCTTCAGCCAGAAATTCACTCATACCGAGAATCTTGCTCCTCGAACCCTTCCTAGAGGACTCCTTGTATTACTTTGAGATCCAAACTAAGCCAGTCTAGTTCACTCAAAAATCAGCATGTGGCTCGAGTACCTTGCTATATCATTTGCAAAATCCTAACGTCATATAACAGTTAGGAGTATGCTGTGAGAGTGAAAAATTCACCCTAGTGGCACTTGTGACAAAATGATACCAAACTTGGGCTCCATCAACTATGCTCCCAGTACGCAATAATCCCGGATTTGGGTTCCCAACATACAATTGGTTGTAGCCAAATTGGCGAGCGAAGTGACACGGTAAATAGGGGTCGATGTAACATTCCGACCCATTTAACCTAGCAACAAGATGATCAGGCTGAATATTCACCAGCCAGTGGAAACACCCGCTAGGCAAGCAAGTGAAACCTTCGCTACTAAGACCATCCTCGAATTCAGCCCCAGGGTTAACGCCGGTTATTGAAGGAAAGCAACAATAGAGTCGATAGTTCTCTCTAGCTAAGAGAGCCCTAAGAATGCTGCCCAGGTATTTGATTAACCATTTGGAACACTCGAACCTCCGAAGCAAGGTAATTTCTTCCCCACCAGATGCAGCAGCCGACATGAACGACGGGCAATGCAGAGTAAACCATATTACCAAATAGGTATATGACAATTCCACCCTGGGGTTAGGCACTTGCTTCCTTGGGTATTTATCCTCTTGCTTCAAGTACTCTGTGGCTAACTCTCGAAGAACATAATGTATACAAATTACCATTGCTGGTAGGAGAGCCAGATTATATCCGAAAGCCAATATCTCCGCAGGATACAATACCTTGATCGCTATACCATCTTTTGGCTGAGAAGGCACTACACAACCCTTCAGCCATATTGAGAAGAATCTCGCAAGTAGCGCCAACTTGGATATCAGTTCCCTCGCTTGGTGATGAAAACTCTCAAATTTATCGCTAGCATGGAACCCACATATGTCAGAGTCTGCTATGTGCAGAACAGACTTCTCTTTGAAGATGTGCTTCTCGATTTCAGCATCAGAAGCTGTGGAGATCGCTTCTACTGTCCCCTTCTTACTCACATGGGGGAACAAATATTCAGTCCAGGGAACCTAGTGTCCACTTTAGGGTATTGGGCCCTGCTCTTAGCAAGCTCATTCCAAAGGTGCTTGGGACGACTGTAGGCACATGAAAGAAACCTATCGCTCTATCTCTGGTAGAGCACATTGACGGCCTTCCAATGTGAAGTACCAATACTCTGACCCCCAGTAAAAAAAAGAATTACCACCTAGAATACTATCCCCAAAGAGGAAATGTGGTTTCATGGATGCCATTTTGTTAGGGATAAAGAGCTTAGCATTAGTGATTATTTCCTGAAGGGTCCTATAACCACCTGCACGAATGATCCTCTCTCTTTCAGAGTTGCTTCCTTCAGTGAATAATGGGATTTCCCCATGGAAAACATGCGTCACTTCAGGATCGTGAGATCCATCATGACCAAAGTAGTTGTATTGGTCTACCAGATCTCTGGAATAAACAACTGCACATAGAGACAATGAAAGGGTTTAGTCAACAAAGATCGAGTCAAACCAACCCAAGAGCTGAGGCGAACCTCGCTCATATACATCAACTAAGTGTTAATAGAACTGAGCAAAGTGAACTTCACTTTATTTCAATATTGGCAAAATTCACCCAACTTGAATGAGCGAACCTCGCCCAAATGAAGATCATCCAAAATGGTGAATGTCATCTTAGCGAAGATCGCACAAAATAAAAAAACAACAAACTTCGCCAAGACGAAGTTCGTTGCAAAAGGCCAAGAGGCTAAAGAACTCTGCCCGAAGATTGAAGTTCGCTGAGAAGTGCCATCAATGGCCACTGACAGAGCACCGTCGCTACCAACGAAGGCTCATTTAAAAAGACTACGAATAGTCTTGAAAGTCTCGCCTTTAATGGCATATCGACTTTTGGATGCCTGAGGCGTTGATAAAAGCCCAATGGCCTAAGACAGATCCGAATATCACCATTAATGGGTACACTTACCCATCGCTAACTCCAGCCGTGCTGGTGCATCCTCAGCACGCAGTCATCGAACTCCTCGAGCAGAGCTTCTTCCTCTAGAAATAGCGCGACGAGGGGCCGTGGTTGACAAACTCTAGATGTTCTTAAGGAAAACTAGGGTTTGAGAGTTCAAAAGTTGATTTTAAAGTGAAGAGGATGGAGATGAATAGTCTTATTTATAAGTTGAGATTCCCCCGAATCTCACTGAAAACTCTTCGCCGCGAACTTCGCTAAAGATCTCAACCCCAGATCCATCAGATATTCCGCCAACGGACTTCGCCGGAGAACTTTCCTCTAGATCTGCCAAGTATCTCGCTAACAACCTTCGCTGAATATCTCACTGTCAGATTCGTCGAAGATTCCGCCTTCAACTCTTCGCCAGAGATCTTGCCTCTAGATCTGCCAAGTAGCTCAAGATTCTAGCCTTGAATCTCGCTCGAACTTTCACCCAAATGAGCTTCGCTAAATATTCTAAGTTGGAGCTAAAAGCTTTTGGGTGAACTTCGCCTGACCGACTTAACGAGATCCGCTAAAAGTCAACTGTTTGAACTTCGTCCAAGGTGATTGTTCCTCAAATGTCGATTATTACCCAAGCGAACAGAGCGCTAGGGTGAACCTCGCCAGAACGCCATAGTAAAAACTTCACTAAGCGGTCGAATTGAGTAAATCTTAACTCAATTCGTCAGTGACATTGATATGGTGAACTTCGCCAAAATGACTTGGCAAAATCCACTAAGTCTCAACTGGATCGAGACTTCACCTAGCGGACCTCAAATCAACTCCCGCTAACACATGGAAGCCTGAGCCTCGCTATACACTGACTCCATGCAGAGTCCAAGCCATGCAGAGTCCAAACTTGCTTCAGAAGAAAATATGCATAGATTAATTACACAAGAAGATGGACAACTTCAACATGAAGAAAAGTTCATTTTTATTGATCGAAGACTCAACTACAAGGCGACATTCAGACTAACCAATTACAGATGGATATTTGTTGCTATTTGCTATTGCCCTATATTCTTAAGATATGGGTAGTGTGATGGCTGAGGAGCATACACGAGCTACACCAAGCTACAACTTGTGTACCCTCAGCCACACAAAATCAAGAGATAGAAAGTGCTCCCTGTTCCTCTAAGTGAGCTATATCAGCGCAAGAAGTTCCCTACTTGCACGGGACTGAGCTATATCTACAGAAAGAAGCACTTCTTATGAACAAAAATCGACGTTGGGCCTGAGTCAGCCACACAACATGTAATTACGATCTAGGTTCATTTTTGTGACACCTAGTTACTATCGGAGTCCTCGCTTGTGGATACCCATGGATCCTTCTTCAAGCGTCATTTCAGTCATCGAACGGTCTTACGAAGAGCATGGCATTCAAGGCTCTACGCGTCCTTATCGTGATCAAGCTCACACCAAGCAACTGATTTGTTCTCAATGATCTACTCGAGCATAGCCTTTTCGGCTGATAACAACTACACCAAGCGTCAGAGTATGTGGAGTTCATCCGCTTGATTGCCCTTCACTTGGGCTAACTCTTGTTAGAGTTTTCTTATCTCAGCTCCTCGATCGAGAAGCATCTCTAGCTTATGCGACGTTGGCGCAGCCATGGAGAAGAAAGAAAAGATGAAGAGATAGAGGCAGTGAAGAAGTGGATAGGATGACCACTATTCATAGCCCACTAATCTTAGCCTAATACTCAGTCAAATCCGTGGCGGATCTCACAAAATCTTCAATTAAGAGATCTTGGCCACAAATTGCGGCACAAATCCAAAGGTGAATTAGAACAAACTTTGCCAGCAAGTGAAAGTCGCTAATCAACGAACTTCGCTTGTACCCCAACATCAGTTGAGCTTCGCTGATTTCTCTAACATCGCCCCAACAACAAAGAAGGTGAGCTTCGTTCCAAACATGGATTTGGATGAGCACAAGCATCATCAGACCTTTAATACAAGACAATCCAAGCTACGTTCAACAGTACATCTCTGGCTATCTTACCCAAAGTATTTCAATCTCTGCTACAAGCATGAATGCAGGATCTCGAAAACTTTGGGGGGTCTTGTAGATGGTCAAAGTATTTTCACCTAGGTCGATGACTAACTTGGACCTAAGAAGTGAACGCCCATGGGCTAAACATTTCTAATGGGCCCAAAATCAAGCCCATAAACGATTATAGTGAAGGTAGCCTGACGACCAACGCCAACCTCACCAAAGACCGAATTCTGCGTTAAATCCGAGTTCGCAAGCAAAGCTCGCTAGCTAAGGAACTCCACCAACATCAGTAAAGTGGACCAAGTCTTCCACTTCCAAAGAGGGCGGCCCATGTTTAAGCGACCCTCGCCTGCAACTGCAGTAACCTTTTGCCTATGACTTCCGCGAACCTCGCCAGAACTACAAAGTTCACCCAAATAGCCGTTTTAGAGCTATTTTTAGGGGGTTACCACTCCCCCCATTATCTCTAGCTTTAATAGCCACTAACCCATGTCCTAAGGGGGCCATTAACTCTCTCTTTTAGCCTATAAAAGGAAGAGAGATCATTCATTTGATAGACATACGTGGAGAGAGCTAAGGGACACATACACATATAACGAGGAGTTTCACAAAAAGAAAGTTGAGCAACCTTCCAAGTGATTTGACCCCCGCCGAATAGCAAAAGATTCGTGAGTCTTGATTCAGTTAGTCAACAGAGTACAAATTGATGCTCAATCGGCGCACAGAAAAGAACCCCAGGAAATATAAATTTTTTTCTTTGTTTCATTATAATCTTTTATTGTAATCTGCGTCAATTGCGATTAAAAAGACCTGAAGCAGAGCCCGCTTATATACACTTTATATTCTCTATTCAATTCCCCTTTATTAAACCCCATATTTATCCATTTATTTTAAGTGACTGTACATGAAATGTTATTCACTAACCATAGAGTTATCGTGGAACGGCTTCTGTAAAACTATGAAAAATAACCATGATCCAGAACATGTCCAATCAAGATGAGTGCATTGTCTAGTCAATGCTATTATAATAATAGTAAAAATCAAGAGAAAATTCTCACACCAGGATATCGATGTCGAGAGTAGCCATGCTATGATAGCACGCCTATAAATCATATTTTTGATGGAAGTCGTCTTCATGCACAGTCGACCCTATAAAATGTTACTAGGTGATCAAATACAGGTGGTCCAACAAGCATCAAGTGATCAAATAATATTCTCATTCACTATAGCCGAAAAGAAAAATGGGCCAAACGGTACCAAAACTGAATTTTTTATGAGTAAAAGTCCTAAACAAGTCTGTAATTTGAGTTATAAACCCAAACGGGTCTGGAATTGGAGTTATAAACCCAAACGGGTCTGGAATCTGAGTTATAAACCCAAACGGGTCTGGTATAAATCTAAACGGGTCTAGAATTTGAGTTATAAACCCAAACAGGTCTGTTATAAATCTAAACAGGTCTGGAATTTAAGTTATAAGCCCAAACGGGTCTGGAATTTGAGTTATAAACCCAAACGGGTCTGTTATAAACCTAAACAGGCTTGGAATTTTAATTATAAACCCAAACAGGTCTGGAATTTTAGTTATAAACCCAAACGGGTTTGTTATAAACCTAAACGGGCCTGGAATTTGAGTTATAAACCCAAATGGGTCTGGAATTTGAGTTATAAATCCAAACGGGGCTGTTGTAAACCTAAACGGGTCTGGAATTTCAGTTATAAACCCAAACATGTCTGTTCTACACCTAAACGGATTTAGAATTTGAGTTGTAAACCCAAAGGGGTCTGGAATTTGATATCGGATCCTAATTGGGTCAGGTTTGAATCACAACAAACTCAAAGAGTTTTTTTAAAATGATAGGGGAAGGGATTTGAACCCGTGATCTAAGGACTAACATCTAACCCACCTAATCACAACTTCTAATATTACTTTGTGAAAAAGTGATGGTAGAAAGTTATTTAACACTATTCTCTGTTATAACTATAATCTAAAAAGAAGTTAGAAAACTTTAAAATTATTATTATTATTATTACTACAAAATATACTAAATTAAATAAAAAGGTTTTATTTAGAGAACTCTTGATTAAAAATAATAACTTATTATTTTATTAGGAAAAATTCTTGCAGAAGAAAATTTCTATAAAAAAATATGCTAAAAGGGTAAAAGATTATTTATATAATATTATGGTAAAAGCAAGGTAATAAAAAACTATCTACAAATTAATTATCACAACTCTAAGAGGAGAATCATAGTAATTGCATACGATCATTATGAAAATCAAAGAGTTTTAGGGTAAGGAATGCTTGCCAAATAAATAATTAAATTCTGAAATTTGAAATCCCTATCCGTTCCTTCTTCTTGAGTACTCGATCCTCTCTAATTTTTTTTCCGTTCTCTCCTTTTTTTTCGATTGTGTTGTTTTTTTAGGAGTTACAGCAAAGAAAAGATAGAGAAGATGGATAAACTGTTTAAAGAGATAAGATATTTAGATAGTTAGAGATTTTCTAGGATGGGTTGGTTACTTGAAGATTTGATTCTTGATTCTTCCTCTACGTGGAAAAACATCTGCAAGAAGTGGTGAGGTGGTTGAGGAAAATTTAGAGTCAGGGTTTTAGGCAAATGGGCTTGTTTGACAACTAATGGGCCTTTCTAAGAAAACAAATATAAAAAACAAAAAATAAAAATAAAGTGGGCCTTATAATAAAACCTTCATGCATGATATATGACAACTAATGGGCTTTTCTAAGAAAACAAAAATAAGAAACAAAAAATAAAAATAAAGTGGGCCTTATAATAAAACCTTCATGCATGATATATGATTACATTTAATAAAAAATATTGGGTATTACATCCTACCCACCTACAAAAAAGAATTTCGTCATCGAAATTAAATCTAAGCACACGAGGAACTAGACATTACTTGTAATAAAGAGATGTGGATAGCACGGACGAATATCGTCCTCTCGCTCCCATGTCGCCTCACCAGGTCCACGGTGTCCCCAAGATACTAAGACTAACGGGAAGACTAACGGGATAGTCTTATTCTTGAGGACCTCCTCCTGTCTGTCCAAAATCATCATTGGTCTCTCCTCATATGATAGGTTTGTCCCAATTTGAAGCTCTGCGATGTCTAGGACATGGGTCTCATCTCGCACATATCATCAAAGCTACGATACATGGAACACATTATGCACTCCCTCCAACAATGGGGGCATAGCTGTTCGCGGGGAAAGTTGTTTTGATTATCATTGATTTGAACTCGTTACAAGCTTCGGCCGCCTACAACAAAAATTCAAATAAAAATCGCCTTTTCATAAGGCTTACAATGAAAAATCAAAAAGATTACAACTTTTGACCGTTAATGAACAAACGCGGGATCCGTTTATCGGGTCCTCGCTTGCGTGGGTGTCTTTACCTGTGCCAGAGACTTTTTATGTCCGTGGACCACCGCATAATCCAATCTAGATGCTAGATCTACAGATCTGAGGTATTTATTTCATGAAGGAAATAATATACCGACGGGGATCAACTCACGAAGGAGATGATCACTGGAGTGGGTGAAATCGACAAAGCGAAGTCACGCACTAGACCCTGAGATTAAGACGAAGCTTAATCTAGAGGGTAGAACTGTAAAGCTGACCTGGATCGACGTAGATCTTGTCTTCAGTCTCTCCCTCACTGCGTAGATCTGACGTGGAAGTGTTTGTTGCTTGCACTGGATCTGGATCTGAGTTTTTGACTTTACAGACACTCGAATCTATGCACAAACTCTCATGGATCTCGCCTCAAAGCACAGAATTTTCTAACCTAAGAAATGAAGACCCCCCTCTCTATTCATTGGAGAGAGGGGGGTTACTGTGGCCGGACACCTAGGTGTCTCAGCCAACTTGGTCGAGATACCTATTTGGTGTCTCGACCAAGTGGTCGAGACACCTATTTGGTGTCTAGGCCTTGGCCAAAACATTGTTTTGGTGTTTTTTGGTGTTTTCTAGCATTTTTCTAGTGTCGTTTTCTTCCGATGGTGTCGTCGTTGTGTTCGAGTCTACATCCGATCGATTTTTTTGTTGAATCGGAACTCGATTGGTTCAATCCTATCGACAGGTTAAGTCCGGTTGATTCTGTCTCGTTGACATTTGAGTCCAGTCGACTCGCCTTGTCGAATCTCGCTGATCTGAAGCTTCGTCGTTGGATTTATTCCACGATACATTGCTTCGTTGACTCATACCCCTCGCCGACTCACTTCATGCATTCGTCAACTCGTTTTATGCATTTGGCGGTGCAGTCACATCGTCAGCGATTCTTAGTCGCATTATTAGATGGGTTGTTGATTGTCCATCCACCATCACGAGTCTCATTCTGGTACTGATAAGTGATTTTCAACACCTACAGATACCCCCTTCAAAGTGTCTCAGTCTCGACTTTTTGACGAGCTTGGGAAACTTGGATATGATAGGCCTCAACGTTTAGTCGGTATGACGGGACCTGAGAACGGCTTCAATGTTTGATTTCTCCAATCCTTTCAGATTCTCCAGTTCTTTGTAGGATAGCTGAAGGCATGACGATACTGCATTTTTTGTCTGACCGTTGTCAAGATCTTGACCTGAAGTCGCTAAATGAATTTCTTTTGAGATTAGCTTCAGTATTTGATTCCTCCAATCCTTTTAGATTCTTCAGTTCTTTGTAGGATAGCTGAAGGTATTACAGTGCTGTATTTTTTTGCCTGACCGCTGTCAGAATCTTGAAGCTGATTGAGTTCGTTTGAATCTGACTCGTGTCGGTGAGTTGTCGTTCAACTGACCATCAAACTTTTTCACGAGACTCCTCCATTGATTGGGAAATTCTTTATTGTGACGCATTGATTGGTGTCATAATATGTGGAGTCTAGCCTTTAATCGGCGAGTGTGACGCGTTGACCGGCGTCCAATTTTACTTGGATTTGAACCGTTGATCGGCGAATCCTACGGCGGTGACGCGTTGCTCGGCGTCAACACAGTTTATACTTGTGTGTTTATCAGAGTTTTCAGGAAATAGTTTATCCTCATATACCCGTTTGGAGGTTGGTGAGTTATCCTTAAGAAAATTTTATGAAAATGACCTCTAGGAACTTCTCGGCCAAAATAGGAAAACATTTATACTCGTGTACATTTTTAGAGTATTTTTGTAGCTTGTATCAATTAAACTGGACGTGAAGTGGCCTTCATGTGGCAATAATTTTGCTGAAAAACTGTTCGGGATCCCTCAGATGTGTCGGAGAGAGGAGGAGCCAATTAATGGGCCGATTTGGCACTGTTTTGGCATCCGGATAGGGCTCAAATTAGGACTCCTAATTAGGGACTGATTAGTCCTAATTGGAACTAGTTTGGGCCCCATTAGGGACTGTTATAAATACCCCTCTCCTCTCTTTTCCTCTGACATAGGCCGGGCCCCCCTCCCTACTCTTCTTTTCTCTTGTTTTCTCGCCGTCTCATCTCCTTCGAGCTATGAGGTATGTGTACAAGGTTATTAGGGTTTACATTAGGGTATTCATAAAAAATGAAAACTAGGGTTAGAGGGTTCTTCTCTTTCTCTCTTTCTTTTTTCTTTCTTCTTCTCTTTTTTTTTTGCTTTGATGTGTG
>JBAKGM010000081.1:17042834-17063393 GCA_037177215.1 Asparagus racemosus | reverse complement strand
ATTTCCCATCATGTTTTTTGTGTGAAACAAACACAAACAATCTATTTCTTGGAAAAGTTTGGAAAACCCAAAACTTATATTTCTACTCCATGGAATTGTGTTTCCCAAAAATGGGAAACGAACCAAACAGCCCCTTAGTTCCTTCGTCCTTTGTAAATATCATTTGCGTCTTTCTTTTCTATTTTAGTTAACCTGAAGCCTTGTTTATTATTTGATATATACTTCTTCCACTTGTATGTTCTTTGTAATGATGATATGTTACCGACACTTTAAATTTGACATAATATATTTTTATCTCTACCAGAGTTTAAAAAAAAAAATTTATGGAAAGACTAACAAGGATTAATTTGATATACCTTATTCGTTTATGGAGACTTATTACATAATATCAAGATTTATGGGACTTACTTTAAATTAAGTTTTGATGGGCCCATATATATCTCAAGAACCATGATTTAACTTCACGCCTTTTCTGTAGTTCCTGCTTCTTGTACTTAATTAGTCTTTAATACATGTATATAATTACCCTTTGAAATATTACATTACTAACACCTCAAATTAGGATTCAAACGTGGGGATTAATTAGTAAATATTTAAGATTTGGGCAACCATACATTATTCAGAGGATAAAATGAATCTTTTGATTGGGGTCCACATAAGTATTACATTCTATGTGTACATCATCCATTCCAAACAATGTATTAGTGTCATTTTAGGATTCATAAGGAATCAACACTAAACAATGTAAAACCTCAAATAAAAAGTGGTGAGATGATAACCACTTTCTATAAAGTGTCATAAATACTCAATTTTTAACAAAGCATCCAAATGGGCTCTTAGAAATGATGGGTTGCTTTAGAAAATTCTTTGGGAAAATTGCTTCTAGCCCCCAAAGGGAATGTAATTCGCCCTACCTCCATGACTGTTTTAACACCCCAAAACCCCTAAAGCAAATAGTTTATTTATTTAGCCCCCTCTAGCTCAAATTAATCTCACATGTATCCTTTATAAACATGATTAGACAAAAATATTGTTCACATATATACCCGATTAGGGAAAATCAGGAAAAAATAGAGAGGATGTTGTTGGATTTTCCATTATTGTGGTTCATTAAATGCCGATTAGAAAGGGGTCTTGGACAGGAAAGACCCTAGTTCCCTAAAATTTCGTTCTTACAACCGTCTTCTACCTTTCTCTCTCTCTCTCTCTCTCTCTCTCTCATAGCCATTAAATTCTCTCTCTCTCTCTCTCTCTCTCATGGTCATTAAATTCTTTGTATAAATCCTCTTTGCTTCTTCCACTACTTTTCTTCATAATGACAAAAAGATTCCTCCTTCGCACGGTTACAAACACAACAAGCACCAAAGAGGGTGAGAGTATTTCCCTAGTTAAAGACTATAGAAATTATTAGCTTGAAGTATCAAGTGTCTCAAATGCTTAAGCTTTCATTGCAATCTCTTTCACTGAAATTCATATCCAAAAGAAAAAAAAGTTTAGTTTTTCCATTGAAAATGATGACGACTTGAGCTTGATATTCGAGTATTGTCTTCATAATGGATTTACAGATATTAACTTATATGCTACCGCAACTGCAAATGCTTCAACTTCTCATAACACCAAAAGTTCTCCAGAAAATGTGTAAGCAAACGCATTTTTAATATTTTTTTCTAAAATTATAGTAACTAGATGTTGATGGCTATCAGTTGGTTGTTAACCTTAATAGGTTAGTTGTTAAAGTTTTGTATTGGTTGTTAACCTTATGAGTTAGTTGTTAACCATAAAAGTTGGTCATTACCTTTAACTATTAGTTGTTAATGTTAAGAGTTGATTGTTAACCTTATGAGTTGATTGTCAACCTTAATTATTAATTGTTAAGATTTTAAGTTGGTTGTTAATGTTATGAGTTGATTGTCAACTTTATGAGTTGGTTGTTAACCTTAATGATTAGATTTAAGATTTTGAATTGGTTGTTAACTATATGAGTTGGTTGTTAACCTTATGAATTTATTGTTAACCTTCGTAGTTAGTTGTTAACATTTATAGTTAATTATTAAGTACTTAGGCATCTTCTCACTTTTATGGGATAATCCTAATGATAAATTCCCAATGCACAACTGCTATGCTCAACCAATCACTTAATGATGAGCGTATTCCTAATGATAATTCTACTAGTGACACTATCAGGATGATTGATAACATGATTAACCGCTAGACCAATATCCCTGCTAAGTGCCACACAACCATACGTGAAGAGGGACAAAATTTTGATAGTGCTGCTAAAGTTAGATTAACACTTCAATACTATTCAATTGTAGAAAGGTCCGAGTATGATTTTTACCATAATGAACAAAAATGTATGAGAGTGCATTGTCGATACAAGGACACGCAGAAATGCCATTGGATGTTGTTTGCTTCCTCGCTCTCAAATTGCTCGATTATGGCTATAAGAAATTCCATGATATTCACTTGTGGTCAACATGGAGGTAATGTTGGTAAACCAAGGGCATCACGCAAATTCATTGTAACTCAAATACAATCTATTCTGCAGGTTAGTCCAAATCTTCGACTAATTAATATCAAGAACAACTTACTCTCACAGTTCGTCATCAAGACTAATTACAGCACAGCATGACCTAGTAAAGATAAAGCACAACTGGACCTGATCGATGATGATGATGAGGCTTACGATTCATTAAGATGGTGAAACAGCTTTATTATTAAGTTTGTTTTACTAGTTATATTTGTATTAGTTGTTAAGTTTACTCCTTAATTGTTAAATATACAACTTTGATGTTAAGGTTACGTCGTAATTGTTAAGTTTACAGCTTAGTTGTCAAATATACATGTTCATTGTTAATATTACAGATTAATTATTAAGTTTTCGCATTAGTTGTTAAGTATACAGCATAGTTATTAAGTATAAAGTTTAGTTGTTAAGTTTATTATTTAGTTATTAAGTATACAGCTCAATTGTTAAGGTTATAATTTAAATGTTATTATAATTTAAATGTTAATATTAATGATTACTTGTTATGTTTATAGAGCTATGAGATCATGGTTAAAGCCACAAATTCAGAAATCTGTATTGCCATTCATGATGATGACGACAAGTTTAGGCATTTGTTCATAAGTTATCATGCTTGTATGGTTAACAACTAATCTTATGAGTTCTTCAACAGTTGGGTAACAAAGCACGAACGTTACAGTGCTTACATTTGGTGGAGACAATATGCAAGCAAATCATGGAGCACATGCACGATAGAAGGGTTTTGACAGCGAAATGGGCTGGATACTTATGTCCAGAAGGTTAGATAGATTGAGAGATAATATTCATCAATGAAGTTGCTTACGTGTTAAACATTTAACAGAATATATTGTGGAGGTTGAATCTAATAAAACGTACTATAAAGATTTAAAGAAATGAACATCTTCATGCAAGTCTTGGGATATCATGCGCATTCCTTGCAAGCACGCTTGTGATGCAATTACTTGGATGAGACAAGATATTTATATTGAAGCATTCAGAAGAAGTTATAAGCCGATCCTATTTTCTATTTCAAATTACGAGAAGCATGTTGTATCACTAGAGGACCGTCAGTTAAAGCCTTTTCTTATTAAAAAAGACATGAAAGACCATTTACTAGACGAAGGAACAACAAGTTACTAAATACCTGGCCTGTTTAGTGCTCCCGATGCCACATGGAAGGTCACAATAGAGCAACATGCAACGAGTCTATCTAATTGTGAAGTTTTAGAGTCAGTTGTCAACTTTTTGCATTAGTAGCTAACCTTATGTATTGGATGTTATCTCTTTATAGAGTTAGTTGTTAACAGTTTGTATTGGATGTTAACCTTTTGAATTAGCTGTTAATCTTATGTATTGGATGTTAACCTTATGGATTGGTTGTTAACATTATGGGTTAGTTGTGAATATTATAAATTACTTGTTAATGTTATAGTTTAGTTGCCATAAAGGAATAGAACAATAGTTAGACCATGAGCAAAAAAATATTTACAAGCATAATATTTACAGGTATCCTTTAATAATTAAGAATGTTTTGAGAACCATTTAAAACTATTTTTAACACAGTCAGTAAAATCTTTCCAGATCATCATTGTCAAGTTTATCTCCAAGTTTTTCTTAATTCTCCTTTCAATTAGTAAATAGGTGGTTACCTTCACTTGTATGATCCAGATAGAGTGATCTTCTAGCGTGAGGTGAATGACATCTTTTCCTTCAAGAATAGTTTTTATATACAGGTGCACACAAATCCTGCAGTCATAACTATATATATAGAAAAAAAATAACTAACAATCACTACTCATATTAACAAAACAAAAACCTTAACGTATAAACTATAACATTAACAACAAATTTGTAAGGTTATCAACTAAGCTATAATCTTAACAAATACACTATAACCTTCACAACCAGACTGTAAGATTAACAACTAAACTGTAACATTAATAATTGTATAGTACAATTAACAATCAATCTGTAAGATTAACAACTAAACTGCAATCTTAATAACTGCGCTGTAACCTTAACAGCCAGACTGTTAGGTTAACAACTAAACTGTAACCTCAACAATTGCACTGTAAGGTTAACAATCAATCTGTAAGGTTAATAACTAAACTGTAACCTCAACAACTGCTTTGTAACATTACCAACCAAATTGTAAGGTTAACAATTAAACTGTAACATTAACAACTGCACTATAAGATCAACAGCTAATCTAAAATCACTTAACAATTAATGAATAAAAATTACAAAAGTTATAGTTTCAAAAAACTTACGATCCTTTTTGTTCCTCAAATGGAGCTGTTTCTTTTTTATATACGAGGAAAACATTCTTATTGTCAAAGTCAACTTTCATATAGTTAAAGAGTTTAATCATATTGGGTACAAGTTTTCTATGTCCAGATCAGTCTTTTCCAGATCAGTCTTTAAAGGAGCTATCGTGTTTGGCAACATTATTTTTTAAAGATAAACTTCAATGGAATGCCAATGATCATAATAGACAATAGGAACAATTAGAATATTAACTCCATCCTCGGTGAAATTTTAGATGAAAAGATTATATACCATACATTAAAAAAGACCTACCCCGTTTAGATATAAATACTTACAAAAAAAGTATAGAGACAAGTTCGTATTTTTTGGCTAATGCTTCGTTCTAAAGCATATCCAGCCATTCACGTAGTGCGTCTATCAGCGCTTCAGTAACCTGGAAGATGATAAATTATATATAATTATTTTGAATATAATTAGTCAGAATAATTTTATGACATAAAATGAATCTTACGCAATCATCAATTCGACCATTACATAGGATGTTAAGCACTTCAAATCTGTCTACAGATGATCGTGTAGAACTATACACTTTAAATAATCTGTAAAAATAATTAATAACCCTTAACAACCAATAGCTAACATTAACAATAAAATATTAATCTTGACATTTATTATTTTGGAACCTTAGTAACCAATCTGTAAGGTTAACAACTAATATGTAACATTAACAACTACGATGTAAACTTAACAACCAATCTATAACCCTAATAACTAATTGATAACCTTCACAACTAGGAGATAACCTTAACAACTAAGAAATAAAATTAAAATATGAGGTAAATACTTACTTGTTGTACCCGCAAATACAGAAATGATTGAGAATTTTGTTCTCCTCTTCTGTAAGTTTGGCAACGACATCTTTCGAGATCTTAAAATTATGAGAAATATGGGGTAGTCATCATAAAATTTGTTTATAAAGCCAGAAGGAAAAAAAAATTCCAATGTTTAAATCTACCAAAAAAAATTCTTCTTTCTCCAGCATAGGAGAATATATAAAGGTCTTCCATATTTCAAAGGGATGACCATGTAGCTTGGCTGGGGGCATATCCTTATCAGATTCCAGTTCAACTCTATCCCCCCCCCCCCCCACATTTTGCATATCTTCAATTGCCTTCTTCTTTCTTTCAGTGTAAGGGGTAACAACATGTTTTAAAGGCTTCACTTGTCTCTGGTTCTTATTCTATTCAAGAGTTCTGCCACACTATTAAACTTCAAAGATCCAACAGATAGCGACGAGTAATCCTAAGTATGCTAACACACCTCACCTCTTGCTAAAGTTGAAGACGTTAAAGAATCATCCTCATTTCAAGAAGCATATAGAAGCTTTCAATGGCGAAAGCTAATGGAGAAAGAGACCATAGAATTGCAGCAAAATTTTGAGAGCAACTTCGGACGACAGCAAGATTGAGAAGAGTAGGTGTTGAGGGCGGGTGTTAAGAAATCAACACCTCCTCTTTAGAATTCTTCTAGAAGATTCTCCAATTCTCTCAGTCTTCATGGCGAGTCCTTCTAAAATCTCCAAGTTTCTTCCTATCCTATGGTATCTCTCCCTCCCTTCTCTCGCTACTCTCTCTATCTAGAATATTCTCTTCATGTCATTTTTAACATATTTTTCTAATTCTGTAGGAGCTTCATTAATCTACTTCCCACTAGTATAAATAGGGGTCATGAATGTTCACTTGTAACTAATCTGAAAACACACAAGTCCTCAAGAATGAAGTGTGTAGTGATTGTGATAGTGTCCTTGTGAGCTAGAGTGCTCTCTTTTGTGAGTGCAAGTGAGAAGTTTACATTGTGCGAGTACTAGTAATATTTTATTTTATACAAGTTTTGTTTTACATATCACTAAGAGTTTTAGTTTTTGAGCTTCCACCATCTTTCGAAATCCAACACAGTGTTGTTGCACAATTTGCTCGTACGCTCATACTGTCTTAGGAATTCAAATTTTATCAGAACGCCCCGCAGGCAAGAGAATATTACGAGGCAAGGTTTTGTTATAAGATTTGTATTTTTCTTTCCTGTACTTGAAACCTGACGGATTTGTGCAAAAGAAGGAAAAACAAAAACAAAAGGAAAAAAAAAAACAAAAGAGATAATATGAACCGTAAAGTTAAAGAAACTATAGATAAGATCATTAGTTGCGTCTGTATCTTGCTAGCATTATAGCTCCTACTTGTTTAAGTGCTCACATAGTTGGTGTAAGAGATTCCATTTGCATTTATATCATTAACCTCAACTTAGCCCCTCAAAAACACAAGATTAAATTATTTTGAAACTAATTAATAGTTCCTCTTGAAGCCCGACATAGGAGATGGAGAATGACAACGAAGTTTCTGGCACGATAATTATAAGTGCACTTCTGTTTTCCCCTCACTAAAATATGCATAAAACAACAAAGTTTAACGTCGCTTTCAAGAGTGCTTCAATGCGTAGCATGTGACCCAATTGCACTTGCTAGTGAGTGTAATAATTGAAGAGTCCAACCAATTATATAGTCAAAAAAATAATTTTAAGTATTTGAACTAGAAAGGGTGGGCATTTTGCCACATAGAACAGTAGTAGGCACAATCAGATCAAGATAAGCTTATGGGATCAAGAGAAAGAAAAGTAGCCATGATATAGATCACCATTTTTGACACGGCAGACATTCCAAACTCATCGTATCTTCAACACGTTGCTTTGATACTGCAAAAGGAATAAAAGTACATTTTGAGCTAGTAAAATAATTGCTAAAAATGAAATCCAATCTTTTGCTTCGACCAATTGTTTTTAAAAATAAGAATCTTTATCTAGGTTCTTATAAATTTAGTGACACATGCATGCTAAACTAGGACATATAAGTGTTGCCATAAATAAGTGAGGGTATACAAGTGAAAGTTATAAAAACTTTAGGTTATATAAGCGCTACCATACCAAAAGCAAACAAGAGTATAGAAGTACAATGTAGTTAAAACTATAAGGATTTTAAGTACAATTAAGCCCGTATTTCAAAATACTTTCCAAGTAAAACTCCTATAAACTTAAATGGATAGGAACCCTTTGTCCACCAACTTTTATATCCATTGATTTTGCATTGAGATTTATGCTGGCATATGATATAAATGAAAGTCACAAATCTCATAGATAGCATTGATGTGCAGCACAAATCTCAAAGCATAATGAATGGATAAAAAGTTTGGTAGACAAGTGCTGGATTTATCATGAAGGCAATAAGAAAAACTGCGAAGTATTACAAGTCACTGAAGCTAAGACACATAATATTACATACCTTATTCTGACAACAATGGTTGCCACTAGATATATGCATTACAGGGATTTAAGCATACAGCATAACTAAATCTAATTGCCACAATAAATTCACCATGGCTTCAACAGGTATATTTTGCTGCCAATCGATTCTTCTAAGTGTTAATATACAAACTAGGGTTCTAAACTTCATAGAACCCCATTCTTTGCCATTTTCAGGAAACCAGAAAGGCAGATATTAGGAGGGACCTCACGAGATCCCAATTTCTTCTTTATATTTGTCGTCTTCCACAACTTAACACCCTTTGTAGTCGTCAATGTTACCGAGATCAAGTTGTAGTACTGTACACAAAATAACATAAATAAACAAGATAGAAATAAGACTTTCAGAAATGAGGCATGAAACATCACATGTAGCGATTAACAAGTTGATTAGACTCAAAGAAGAAATTAGTTGCACAGCCTGCACTAGGAACGAATCAGATAAAGGCAGATGACACATGCAATCACCCTAAGAACAAAGAAATCAGGGGAGCAGGGAATTTTATTTATTTATCTAAATACTAGGGTTAATTGTGGATAGACCCCCTGTACTATCGCCCAACTGCGGATATAACCCCTTAGTTCTATTGTTGCAGATAGACCCCCTAAGTGAATTTTTTTTGACTCTTTTACCGTTAGAGAAAGAGAATTGTTTCTGGAAACATAGACCACCTGAGGGTAAAGAGTCTAAAAATTCACTCAGGTCTATTTGCAATTGGGCAATAGTAAGGGGTCTGTCCACAACAATAGAATTACAGGGGGTCTACCTGCAATTGGGTGATAGCCCAGGGGTATATCTGCATTTAACCCTAATAACTATGATAAATGGCAGAACTAAAGGTGCTGGCTAAATGGAATCAGAACTACCAGAGATTTACTTCGACTAAAACTAAACAAGGTTCCACATCTTACCTCACAAACACCATGCAGCACCAATCTGTGAAAAGGGTCCTGAATGTGCAGCACAAGCACTTCTCCTTCATCGCTATCTTTAATAAATGACAGTACGCGCTCCTAAGATCATGAATACGTTTAAAAAAATGTAACCATAAGCATGCAAAAAGGATTCAAATAAAATAAAGTTAAGTAAAATTCAAACATATCATGATGTACATGCACTAACCCTACATTTGCTGTAAGGTACTATAAATTCTTGGACAACTTCAAACACATGTAATCAATTGTCTATAGTTCGCATTAACTACCAGATCCTTCAGAAGATGGATTAATTGGATCTTTGGTCATTGTATTTATTACGTGATTGGATGTTCATACCTATACTTCAATTGCTTGGATGACCGGTCATGTAATTAAATATTAATTGGAACGCCAATCACTTCTTCTGTTTTCCGTTGTTGACATAATAGATTCCTTCAAGGTAACGCAAGAAAGTCTTACATAAAAAGATTAACGTTTGTTTAAGTATTCTCATGAAACGAACTAAAAACTAAATATCCTTCTTGTGAAGAAATTCTTCAATTTGAATTGTATATTCATTTGTCTTGAAGCAGAACAGCATACTCACTATGTTACAAGTTGATATTTTCAAGAACAAAATGCCAAATGCAATATTAGTTACCCAAAGTTGCCTAATTGTTGGAAAGTATTAGAAGTGATTAACAATCCAATTGGTATTTAATTACATGACCAGCCATCCAAGAATTTAATACACATAGGTGCAGACGTCCAATTATGTGACAAATACAATGACTAACAACCCCACCGATTTTATGCACAAAAAAAAAAAAAGAAAAAAAAAGAAAAAGACGATAACAACAACAACAATCCAATAAACCCTCCAGAAGATTAATCTCATATTTAGGTTGAACAACCAGAAAATAATAGCAAAGGTAATAATACTTTACTTTAAATTTCATTTAATGACTTGCAACTCTCATTAGGAGTTGTTCGCTTTAATGGTTGCGACAACAGAAATAAAGGCCTGGTAATGTGATATCATTGTGCTCAAGTACCAAAATGGTGCGTGCCAGTGAATAAATTGTTTTCTCATTCAAGATTACGGGCAACATTAGATTGTAAGATTTATTCACCTCACTGTTTTACAGTTCAAAAACTTTTCACGAGGATCTATAATGAAATTTCAAGGTTACAGTTGATATGAGTCTGTTTCATAAGCTACTAACTATTAACTTAAGATTTGAAGGATATATTAGGCATGATTGAGGTAAAACTAGTTAATCTTGGTATAGGCACAAATGATAAATAAATTGGCAATAACGGTTTTTTAACAAGTAGCCCAAACTGGCAGATAATACAATAGAGAGAATATGCCTGAGAGAAACTTTGCAGACTTTGCATTTTAGATGAACATGGATGTTAGAGCTAGACAAACTGAAAAAATTCATAGATCTGTATCCCATTACAACTGAAACAACACTGCATTGTTTTATCTTCTCTTTTTCTGCTTATTTTTTGAGTTACTTTTTTTTTGCCTTCCATGTTTCTCCTTACGAATATTCCTAATGTTACATCTGGCAATCATTTCCTTCAATTTTTGTGGTCGCATCCAGACTATTACTGCAGGATAGGATGAATGAAAGAAGCCACCTCTTCCATATGATATCTAAAGAGCCTTCTCTGCCCTCAACCAACTGCTATGATCATTTGCAACTAATTCTCAAGCATGCACAAAATTTCACTGGTGAATGCATAAAAAAATAAAAGGATAAAAGAATAATTGGCAGCCATGTAGTTAAGTATTCACGAGATATAAATGTAGAGAAGATTAAAAGCATGTGACAAACAAAATTTAGAGGTGAAGGATTGAAATGCTGCAAAGTAACTATACTGTGTAACACTAACCTCATATCCTTCAACCAAATCAGAAAGAGAACTACGTCGCAGTGCCTCTCTTATTCGGCAATCGACTCGGTGCCATGCTTTCAGTGCAGCTACCTTGTCATTATCAACATGGTTCTTTCTTTTCAGGGAAGATTTATCCAATGACCTTATCACTCTTGTCTACATGAAAGCACAAGTAGAGTTATCATATTTCAGTTGACGGAGTAATTAAATAATATTTACAACTCATTAAATTCCAGCAAGCAAAATTCCAAATTTCAAGTGCAATAAAGGTGAAATTAAAAAAAATGAGCAAGTTTCTACTTGATTTGGCTAACAAGCCAAATATTTATAAGCCTAAAATGTCAAATACTAATTAATCTGCAGGCTCATGTCCCCATATCACTGTCGAAAGTCATCCAATTTCCACCCAAAAAAAAAACTCACTGCCATACACGAATAACCTCAAGCCATGGAAAGATAAAGAATAAAATGAACTGGAGTGAGAAGAAACGTGGATCTTTCAACAGAGTGCTGAAATCATGTAAGTGGAGCTTTCAAGATGCGGTAACATGTGCAACTAAGTTTAGCCTTTATTTCATAACACACTATTGCTAATCCAATATTTATGTCACATATTAAAGGTATGATTATTTCTCTACAAATAAATCATGACAGATATAACTTTGCACAGTTTTCTTGTATTAAGGCTAAAAGACCCAACAGTCGGTTAGCCATTTAGTCTACATTTGAGGACGTAGAAAAAATATGTAATAGTCCAACATGAATTAAGCAGGCACGCATTACGTAGATGATTTTGGAGAATTTTTTTACTACTAATTACAATTTTTTTAACAACATTCTGAAAATAATGTTAGCAAGAAAGCGTAGAGGAAAAGAGCAGAGAAGAATCTGTCCATCATCCCTGCAGTCCAATCACAATGGGGTGCTGCAGGCATGCATTAAACCCAATACCGTCAAAAATTTCCCCTTTGATCTACTTGTGCCATCTTAAAGAGTTATTGTGGCTTTCTAATACCAAACTGTATAGTTTCTCATAGCATGCCAACTCATGTGGAACTTCTAGAATACCTTTAATCTAACCGCCTAACAGAAAACTCTTTAAACTTGCTTACTTATTCTGGTCGCAAATATATAGGTAGACATTATTATAAAGAAAAGAACTATATATGACAAGGAATATAGTTTAGTGCGTTAAAGCTGCATCACCTAATAGGAAAAAAAAAATGAAATACTCATGATCAGAGACTTATGCTTATAAACAAATTAGACATACTCACATTTGGCCATATATATGATTACGAATATGGTTTAGTGCTTTAAAGCTCCATTACCTAATGCTTACATTTTTGGGAAAAATGAAATACTCTCGATCAGAGAATTATGTTCATAAACAAATTACAGATATCCTTTTTGCACATTTAACCATAAGATTTTTCCCTACAATGAGTAGGTAGTAAATTGCACATGTCAAGTGGAACTTATGTTCAATTATTTCTGAACAGGATGAAAATAATGAAATAACTGCAATCTGCCAAGCATTGTATTCAAAACTCTCATCTTGAGTCCTGGTTCTACTGAGTCTCTACTTCAACCAAATAGAGTCAAAGGTGAAAGAACATTTTGATACAAGAAATGTCACATGCCTTACATGTGAACTTATCAAACAGGGTAAAGAAAGATAGTTTTCTAAAAGTAAATACATAGTTCAAGGCTTGATATTCATTAAAAAGAAAGCCTATGGTGGT
Organism: Asparagus racemosus; assembly: GCA_037177215.1. Lineage (NCBI taxonomy): Eukaryota > Viridiplantae > Streptophyta > Magnoliopsida > Asparagales > Asparagaceae > Asparagus > Asparagus racemosus. The sequence goes on along the minus strand of JBAKGM010000081.1, from coordinate 17,050,679 downwards.
ATTTTGTGAAATGCTAAAAGTTCATGGAAATCTGCTAAAGTTCATAGTTCATACATCAAAGCTACATAATACATAGATAACCAAAGAAACTTCAGTCTCTGAGATGCAAAAGCCAAAATCAGCACAAGCGTCCTCATAAACAACAAAATAATGTTTCAATTACTGATATATGTAAGACAAACCCTGTCTCATAAAGTCGGTTAAACTTCTTATCTCAAGAGCTAACACAATTTAGTGCTAAAGAGTGGAAAGGTTGCTCAACTGCCATACGTGGCTTAATCACTTGGCAAAAGAGCCTCTGTTTGTAAAGCTTTTTCAATTGCTTGCTTCTAGGAGAAGAATAGAGGTAGATTAGATTCTGTACTTTATGGCATGGCCCTGTATGGGCTGTCAGTTGCAATTTGGTCACAAAAGCAAATAAACATAGATCTCAATAGCTATATTAATTACCTAGGATGCAAGAAAATTGAAGAAAGTAGATCGTGTCAATTATGATCTTTATGTGAATGTCCATAACCAAGAAAGGGAACTAACTAATATGTAATTAATGATGTAGGAAAGAACTAAACCTCTGCATCCATGTCAATGTTTCTAAATGCATCCCACTTTTCAACATTTGTCATACTAAATGCTGACAGAGGTGTATCATCACCTGCAAGAGTAACATGACAAAAATAACGCAATATACATGATGGACTAATAAGATGGATTAAATAAGAGGAAGAAAGATAATTATTACTAAAAATGATTAATGGATTACACAAAGAGTAAACACAAACGATAATCGAGTTAAGAAATGCAATCAAGAACTCACGTGAATCTTCAGTCCATGTCAGAATAGGATATTTATTAAGACAATTAAAGGAATGACTGAAGTCACAGAATCTTGTAATTTGCTCAAAAAGCTTTCAGGGTTTTTCCTCTGAATAACTGAGAGTCAAAGCTCTTTCTATCCACAATAAAAAGTTGGGGGATTAACTGGCCACATTTGACTTCAATCTGGTGACCTCTTTGCAAGTACCTTCCGAAAAGAAAATAATTACAAACAGTTCCAATTACTGTTAAGTGCTTGAACCGAGGTCCCCTGCAAGTGGAGTCATCTAAAAGATACTATTTTATCATTAAGGCTTAAATTTACCTAGGAATTAACATAAAATTTATTTTTTTAGGGAGCACTTCAACCTTTCAGCCTTGTTTTATTTTCTACCTTAAACTATCAAATATAGATATCATAGATCAGGAAGTATATGAGTAGTAATCCAGCACGCCATGATAATACATTATGTTATAAACACAAATGTCGAGACATTTAAAGCATAGTCACCTATCCTCAAACATGCATGCAATAACACATGTGAATTTAAAATATCTGTTTCTATCTTTCTCAAGAAACCACAATAATAAAAAATAATCAAGTTATAATAGCTGTTAACGTACGTAGTAGCACACACAAAAGGATAAACAAGAAGAATCCGCACACATAGTAAATCAGATTGCTAATGCAAAACATGATATCTTGCCAAAATTACATCAAACAGCAGCTAAAGATGATTCACATGAAAACATTATCTTTTTGCTGCAACATAACCTATCTTAGATCATAGAGTGAAGGTCATATGATTTTGTGGAACGAGCCAATCATCAACACTCCAGAATACATAAACGGTAGTGAAGTCAAAATTTAACAACTATAGCTTCCCATGCTTCAGGAAGACATGCTGGTAAGTTAAAATAATACAATCAACTTTATCCGATTATATAAAGTATGAATAACACAAGGGGATAATTTGTGACAATAAGGAAATATTAAAGGGAAAAAAATTACCCCATGGAGGTGGGGCAAAGAGGCCTCTTATTTCTTCAACATTCAGACGAGGAACAAGTTCAATCAAAAACCGATCATTTAACCATCTGCGTGATCGCCGATTACTAACCTATTACATACAAAATATTAGCCTAAGAACAAACAAAGCGAAGTTAGCACAATTACTATAAGTTATTGGATAATTCATTAATACCAACAATTGTTGACTGGAAGAAAAGCATGCAGCACTGGAAGATTCAAATTTAATATGAATAGCAAGAATACCTAGCATAATTTTTCTTGAAATTAATCGTTGGCAATTCAAGTGTGTCATCTAGCAAAATAATTCACGAAATCAGATGAAAATGGAAGGCAGATGGTCAAAACCTGATGTTTCAAGCTTAGTGAGATACGATCATCTTAAGAATGATGTTTTCTTTTTTACAAAGAAAAAAGTAGGGTAATTGTAAAAACCTCTCCAACTTTGACCATCTACTAGGAAACTCTTGACTTTTACCTTTTTATTACATAACCCCTGCCATGAAGTTCATAGTAAAAAATCTCTTTAAAAGAGTATGTGCAACTCACATGCATATTTTATTTCCTAACTACCCTGTTCTTCTTCCTCTTAACAAAATTTCTGCCTCTCTCATTTCAATCTACAAGAATCTAGGCTTGATTTAAAATTAATTCTTGCTAACTCAACTGTGACATCTAGAAAAAACAATTCAGTGTTAGATCAGATGAAAGTGGAAGGTGGTTAATCAAAAATGATGTTTCAAGCTTAGTCATATAGGATCATCTTAAGAATGATGTTTTCTTTTTGTTTTTAACAAAGAAAAACAGTAGGGTAATTATCATTTTATGACATATCCTCTGCTGTCAAAATCACAGTTATTTCTCTTTAAAAGAGCATGTGGATGTCACATGTATATTTTGTTTCCTAAACTCCCCTTTTCAACTCCTCTTAAGAAATTTTCCCTCCCTGTCATTCAATTTACAAGAATCTAGGCTTGATTTAAAATTAATTATTGATAATTCAAGAGTGACATCTAGCCAAAAAAAGTTGTGTTGGATAAGTTTTGTGTTAGATACTTAGATCGGATGAAAGTGGATGGTCAAAGAATGATGTTTCAAGCTTAGCGAAATAGGATCATCTTAAGTATGATATTTTCTTTTTCTTCTTTTTCATAAAGAAAAAAAGTAGGGTAATTATTACACATCCTATCAACTTATTAGGAAACACTCTACCGTTATCTTTTGATGATACCCCTCGCCATCAAGTTTATAGTTAAATTTTCTTTCAAAAAAACCATGCAAGTCATACATATATTTTATTTCCTAAACTACCCTATTCTTCTTCCTCTAAACAAATTTTCTCTCATTCCAATCTACAATAATCTAGAGTGGGTTTTCTAGTGGTCACCATGTCAGAGAGAACAAGTATGAAAAGATGACTAAGAACTTGGACTGATCTAGTAGCTGCGGCTTAGGCTTGATGTGAAGAGGGTTTTATAAAACTTTGAGGAAGCATAGGGTCATTCAGGGGTATTTTAAACAAATAAACATGTATGTGCTGTTTTAAACTCAACTTAACTACAAACAGTGAGGGCAGAGGGTTATGTAACAAAAAATGTTAGATAATCCAATCTATTCAACAACCTATCAACTATAATTATCTTCATAATTATTTTGTTATGAACTATCCAATTATATGTTGGTAGATCCCGACCTCTGTATTACGTACGTTAACCTATTAACTATAATTCTCCCCACATATAAACTAGTGGAAATATGAATAAAATTTATTGACACCAAATTATTTTACATGGTACCAAAGCAAATTCTTACTCTAGAGCCTCTGTCAAACGATGACGCTCAGGACCGCCAAGGGGGGCTCTTCGGTTTTCTTCTTGCTTGTCTTATCGGCTTCTTATAGTTTGTTTCATGCATCCAAAACTTCTTCGCACATTTATCATCAAGCTTACCTATGTCTATGCTACAGCTTTAGGGGATACAAAGAATCTAATCTATGCAATAACCTAACAACAATAATTATGAATTATCTTCATAATCAATTTGTTATGAACTATCCAACAGAATGTTGTTAAGTACCAACCTCTTCATTATGTATCCTAACCTACTGACTGTAATTCTCCCTATATAAACTAGTGGGAATATGAGTAAAACTAAATGGCTCCAAGTTATTTTACAAAATGTGTAGGAGGGGGTTCCTAATAAATGGTCAAAGTTGAAGGGGGCTTACATCATAATTACCCAAAAAATGATCAGGCTAGGAAACAACTAATTAAAGCAACATAGTTTGGATTAAAGGAGAGAAAAAGGCTGAATGTTGTTGGAAATAAAATAATAAGGAAGCACAATTCCACAGATACATTATCAGAAACAAATTAGTATTGGTATCTTATACCAAAGCTAAGATTGCAATATCAGATTAATGATTCAGAGTTTGGTTAAGGATCAAAATCTGGCTACAGAATATAGCCATATAATAAAACAAAGCCCTTATCCCAAAGCTTAGGAGTAGGCTAAAATCTAATGAATCAACCTCAGATTGCTATTTCAAATGAAATCTTCACACTGGTCATTCTTTATATATAAAACCTCATATTCTTCTTGTTTTTGACTAGCACAGCCGACTTAGCTCAGCAACTTATGAGACATGGAAATGATTTAGAAGAAGTCTCGTGATATGAACATTATCTTGAAAATTACTTTATAGGTGAAATACGGATCAAATGTTTGACTAAAAAAATTGATGAGAAACCAATTGAAAGATATTCTGCATACCAGAAAGAACTGAAGAAGCCTGTAGAAAAGTTTAGGTAAAGCTGAAATTGGATAATTCCTAAAAGAAAATTGAACGAAAATTTTCCAAGAGTACTTGAAAGCCACATTAGAATCAAGCTAAGTTGCAGGCCCAAAATTAGTGAGCTCTTCCATTCATGGTCAGACCTAAGAAATAAGCCAACCCCTTAATCAAGAAGATATACCCAGCTCACCATTTAATAGATCAAACGACTAGAGAACAAAAACATGGAAGTATATAATATATGAATGAAGGCATTGAAACATGGCCAAAAATAGACTGCTTAATTTAGACTCCAAGTGAATCTAATATTAACAGTATGTTAAAACAAAGATTCTACAGCCTATGATTTCATAGGTGGCATCTGGGTACAGTATCCAGACAAGTCATACACTAGGACTACAGTTTATTACGTCGATATAGAGGCAATTCTATAGATTTCTGGTCATACGGATACACAGATCAACAAGTCCTCATTGCTGTGTAACTGCAAAGTTAACTATTCTTACCACTTCTTGATAAGTTGTTACTTGATACATGTTAACTTTTGTCAATGGTGCTGCATTACTATAAAGTTGTTTCTATGTGGTAACTACAGTTAGGTACACAGATATGAAAACTAATCTATAAGACTATAACTATTTAGATAAATGTGCTGAAATATTGAAAACGAGAGATACAACAAATTAAATCTATGAAGGTGTATGTGGAACCAATGATGGTTGAGATCCAAGGAACTTTTTGTCATTACTTTTAGAGCCAAAATCAATTTAACTGCTATCTAGAGCCTATATGGCTTTAAATTTTGTTTTCCTGATGGCAACCTTCTGCACCTAAGTAACTTAGATAAAGTCAGTTTGGCTATCATTTAAGTGAAAATAATGAATAGATACGAATGGAGGCTAGCATTCAGTTAGTGATTATAGAAAGCATTGTAAATTTCAGTACACAGTGTGGTTCAGTGATAGAATAAGTTAAGAGGCGAATTAATAACAAGTATAAGATTATTAACAAAGTTTGGTGGAAAAAACATGATAATTGCATAAATGTTGGTGTAAACAGATGATGAATGCAATAATTGATGTCTAGTTTAGATAGTGATGTCGTGACAATAGGGAAGGTTGACGTGTTATAGTAGGCGCATATTGATGGCATCGAAGATTGCGAGTATTCATCTTGTTATTAGTCAAATTGTAAGTAGTTGCCACTAGAAGGTAGCTACAACCACAACAAATAGAATATGGAGAAATTTTGCCATTACGTCCGTGCAGGAATAGTAGTTGGAAACAAGGTAGTTTCAGCTCCAAGCATTGTCTTCATATGAATTATCAACATGTTCTGTAAAATGTGAAGAATTATGCAATAAAGACTCGAGTCCAGCTTTGCAATGAAATCAGTCAAGAGGGAATGTTTCCCCTGACAGTTCTCCAACTAAATGGAACTAAGCAAATGTTGTGAGAGAATACATACAACTCACAATAACAGTAAACATAACTATATAAGGTATGTCATGATGAAGAATGACTATGAAAAATCCAGAAAGAGAGAGGCATGTAGAAGTAGAACCAAGACAACACATTTCGGTGACATCTAAGTTGTCCCCTCCTTTTAATGCAACTCTTAAATGATCTTACTTCAGGCACCTACTTAATTTACAATCCTTTACATACTGCCACTATATTTGCATGTGGTTGGAAAATTTTACGTCAATTCTAGTTATTTCACTACTACTTATAAATACATTCGTTAAAAAAAAGAGCCTTCAGTTGCACCACACAACATAATTTCGAATTTAATAGCGAACTTGGCCATAAATCCAAGTCGGAACCTTTTCAGCGCAACCAATAATCAATAGAAGTATGAAAAACCTGATACCCAGAACAAACAACTAAATCCACAATTGCAGCTGCGAATTGCAAAATTTTGGAACTGAACCAAGCTATTGTATCTAAAATTACATGCAATCACATCGCTCACTGGGATACATCAAAGTTTTCAAATGTCACTAATTCTTTAAGAGTCAGACCAAAAGATAACAGCTGACTAATAAAAACATAATCTTTCTCATAATTAATAATGTACAAGAGCAAACCCTAACCTTGCCGGCCAAGCTCTCAAGAATATCTATTTTCTTCTCAATCAGTTGCCCTCGTGACTTCACATTCTCTCCTACAGGAAAAAATAACAAATTAAATCAAACAAAAGCAAGAACAAAAATTAGAAAAAATAATTGGGAAAAAAGGGGCAACCTTTGAGTAAACAAATACCTTTCTGCAGGTCAAAGATAGGGAAGAATTCGTCCTCCCTCTTCAATAACTCCGCGTTCGCCATGATTTTTTTTCCTTTTTCCACAAAATTAAGATCGGTTATTTTCAGTTTTGTTTTGCTTCGATTTGAGAGATGGGAAATTTATAGAGACGTGATGAGAGGGAGGATCTAATCGATCGATGCTGCTCAAATATTCTCCTGAAGAGAGAGAATATTCGATCGGATCGGGTTCGTTTGGTTGGGTTCGGGTCCAGGCTCCGAACTAATGAGGGTTATTCGGGTTCGGATCCTCTTTTCTCTTCCCTTTACACCCTCTTCTTCAACAATTTTTTTCATTCATCTTACAGGTTTACGTTTAAATGTGAGTTAATTATGTTTGGTATCTATTTGTATATACAAGTAAGAACGCACAGTCGCGTGTACCTTATTGTCTACGTTTAAATATGCATTCACTTTCATTTGTATGAGGAAAACATAGTTGTTCGTATTTTCTACATCATGTATTCATGTTTGATATATATGAATGCCATTTTTTGTTTAAAATGTATTCGCATCCGGATTTGTATCGAAAGTAAATCCTATATCCGATTCGTATTAAATTATAAAATCGCACAATGAGTTTGGGTATAGTGACAAGTTAGCCCATTAGAACAATAAGTAATAACACATATCTAATCAAATACTTGAAAGTAGTGTTGATGACCACGTGTCATCATCTCTTACAAGTTTATATGACATTCCTTGAATGGTCATCTATATTTTTTTTCCCTTATTTTTCAAAAATATACTGGTTGTTCTTTATTTTACTATTTGATAACCAAACTCAAAATCAAACTCAAAATTGTAAGAGCTATATTGAAAACTCCTAGGCTCTGTTTGGGAGTTCACTAAGTAAAGGAACGGAAAGTTAAGTAACGGAAAGGAAAGGTAGGGAATGGAAGTG